>JASJFT010000161.1:0-104823 GCA_030770425.1 Darksidea phi | reverse complement strand
TTTTCTCCTAGGTTAGTTTTATATCGTTATCTATCCGGTTATTTTTATATAATTATAATTTCCTTTTATTCTTTTTTAATTTCGTATACTTCTCCCCCCCCCCCCCCCCCCGCTAGTGGATAGCCGGCTATGTGCATAATTTTAACTTTCCAGTCTTAAACTTTCCTTGAACCTTTTTCGTGCCTGCTATCAACATAATAATGCGCAGATGCACAGTGAAATAGCAGGCTATAAATAATTATAAATATACTTGGTGGTCTTTCGTTATCCTCTCAATCTATCACTCTTCGCCCCTGGCAGATACCACGAATCTGCCGAACCAAATCATTGATAGCCGAAGTCATCAGGCAATCAAAGTCGCAATTTCTTGTACATGGAAGGACAGTGAAGGACTGCGCATCTCCTATCCAGGTTTCGCAAAACTCCAATCATACAATCACGTATGCGCACGTCAGTCCTCTACATCAAAGGCACTAGTTCCGGCTACAACCAAATCAAATTCCCATCTTTCATTATCTTAGCTTTTCCCACTTTACCTAACTCCACGCCACTGTAGATTGGAGATGAGCATACCACAGGCAGCATACAAAGACCCCTCTTCCCTTAAACGCCAAAATTTGCGAATTCAAACTTTCCTTTAATCCCAATGCAGAAATCTATATCCATGACAGTTGGTGAGGGTATACCAATATAGTACAAAAGAGGGTAAATGTACAGATGTAGAATACAAACATGACAGAGCGGCCAAATGAACCGCGTCAGATAAGGCAATTAGAGATTCTTCGACCTGTCAGCTCAGCGGGAATGAAAGTTCAGGGTACTTACTCAGTAGAAGTTCGCCACGCGCCCCCTGCCTGAGCCGCCGCCTCCACGACCTCCACCTTCTCTATCACCATAGGCCCCTGAGCGTCCGCCAGAGCCACGGTCAAAGCCTCCTCGATCGCCTCCTCGTCTACGGTCCGAGTCGCGACCAAACCCACCCCTATCGCCACCCCGTCCAGCGTAGCCGCCGCCTCCACCGCGTCCTCCAAAGCCGCCCGACCGGCCACCATTACTCCTCCTTCCACCGCCACCCGAAAACAACGACGAAGGGGGAGGAGGAGGTGTCGGCATACCCCATCCGAATTCCGCTAACCTATTCGCGCCCTCTAGAAGGCCATGCTTATCTCCATACCACTGGAAGCTGCCGAAGAGCCCCTTGAAAGCTGCTTCTAACTGGTCTGGATACACCCTCTTATGTGCCTCCATACACTCCTCGAAAATCTTATTCACATGCGCTGGTACCTCGCTTGACGCTGACATATCGACCTTAGCAGACTCAAGAGAGTGATCGGGCTGGATGGGTAGGTTCTTGAGGCGGCGGTGGACCTCGTTGCGTTCAAAGGGTGTGACAATGAGCCAACCTTCTCCCTCCTTGCCCGCACGACCTGTACGGCCCAATCGATGAATGTAGGAATCGCGTTCGCGAGGAAGACCGACTTGAATGACGTGAGTGACGTTGGGGAAGTCCATACCACGAGCGGTAACATCAGAAGAGAAGAGAATGCCAGATTGGGCGAAGCGGAAGTCATCCGAAGCACGGGTACGCTGGGCTTGCGACAGCTTAGAGTGAATTTCGTACCCTCGGACGCCAGAGAGAGGTTTGTCGCGCCTGAAGCCTCCAGCAAGCTTGTAGAAAACGGATGAAGCGAGAGTGACCTCGGCCGTGGAGTTGAAGTATACGATGGCCTTGAAAGGACGGCTGTCGCCAGACTTCGCCCGCTTGACTTCGTTCTGGATCAGCTCGTATAAGGTAGGCATAATGTTTTCAAAACCCTCGACGTTGACCAACTTCTGCGGAATTCTCTGGTGCGTGGGTTCCTCGTTTTCATCAACGCATTTGGCGAAGTGGAAGCCCGGCCTGAGTGTCCTCCTAACCAGGTCAACGACATCGCGAGGAATGGTGGCGGAGAACATAAGCGTCTGGCGTGGCACTTGCTCTGGGTCTGGTAAGTGCTTCTTGATCTGTTCGATCTCCTCGGTAAAACCTTGGTCCAATAGGCGATCTGCCTCATCCATGACCAGTGCGTCTAGATTAGGTGCCCTAATGCCGGAGTATTCGTCGGAGAAGATATCGTTCATCCGGCCAGGAGTGCCAATCATGAGATGACAACCTTCCCTCTGCGTCCGTCGAAGCATTTCTTTCTTCTGCGTGCCACCGACAGCAGTTTGCACCACCAAACCCGTACCAGCTGTGATCTTTTTCGCCTCTACAGCGATCTGCTCCGCCAGTTCTCGTGTTGGCGAGATGATGATTGCCCTAATGTCATCTGGCTTGGCCCGCTTGTAACCGCGAGGCTTCTCACCCAGCAAGGGGTCATTCTGGATGATTCTTTGTATCACGGGGATGAGGAAACCTAAGGTTTTGCCGGTACCTGTCTTTGCCTGGGCAATACTGCGAAACGTTAGCGAGATAGTGTTGACAGCACAGAAACAACATACATATCAACGCCGCTCAATGCCTCGTTGATGGTCCGCGACTGGACATCTGTCATGGTCTCCAGTTTCATCTGCCTGGTGATGGTGTTGATGAGGTTTGGGTGTACGAGACCGCGAGTCGCGAGCTCAGTAAAGCGCGTGACAGGTCCATCCTGTATCGACTGGTCTTCTGCAGCATGCGCGGCTGCGACCTGTCGCCACTTTGCGCTTTGGTGGAACGCTGCGGTCGCGACAGCCGGAATTCGGGGAGCTGCTATCCTCGTCGCGGCCGAGGATTGAGGTAACGAGTATCGCAAAGCTCTAGAAGATAATGCCGTCGACGAGAGACCCCTAGAGAGGGTCGTAGGACATCTTCGCAGCGCGTTGAACATGGTGCAAAGGGGACTCGGTTTTTACAAGGGGTATTGATGAACGAGCGATTAAAATCATACGACGATCAGAATATCTGTGAAGGAAGGAGGCCGCACGATGGCAGGCGAATGGTGATGAAGGAGAGGTTGATACTCGATAGGAGGCACTGTTCCACCAAAGCTTTGATGGAACTTTTTTGAGTTGGGACGTGCTCTGCGCTTGCGGAGGCTAGTACCGTTGCATCGTTATCGAGTCATCACGTGCCGATAAAGCGCGTGCTCACGCGCCGCCTCAACTAATTGATTCTACAATGAGTAGTGAGATTTCAAGACACCAAGGACGAGTAGGGAGTGAGTAGCAAGTCTAAACTTAGAGCTATTCATATAAATGCTACCGGTTCAAAGCGCCAAACGCCGCAAGATACGTGATATAAAACGTGACAAAGATCAGTCAATCCCCTCCAGCGCATGTTTAACATCCCTACTCTTATCATCACCCATCATCATGACGCCTTCTCTGATACCCTGATGTAGACCCCCCGTAAGCCCTCCTATCCACCACAATGTCAATTCGTTGAGTGCTTTTCCAACTTTCCCGTCGTTCATCTGGCATACTGTGCGAGACAATTGCAGGCTTGTCCGCCTCAGGGAATCTGCAGTCATTATGCCGTTATTGACCAGTCGCTGTGTGACCCTATGTTCCCTCTCAAACCGATATGCGTGCCCGAGGAAGACTTTGATGTACGGAAGGAGGAAGCGAGTGAGCACGAAGGTCCGGAAGACCAGGATCGCGGTGATACGATGTGGTAAAGATGAGTCTTGAGAAGCTTGTGCGGTTGACGTTTTTTGCATGAGCGGTACCACAGTGTGCGCGCAGGGTTCGCTCTGGACGAGTGCGAGACTTTGTGGGATCGCGGCTTGTAGGCTTAGAGTCTCCTCTGGGCTGAGATCGGACGGGAGGCCCCGTAACAGATACGTCAGGCCATGGATGTATAGTTGGCGAGTAAGGGAGGTGGAAGTCTCATCGTATTTCCGAGCGAGCGCATGGGACTCTGCATATGCCTGCGTCGAAAGGCTCACTCCTTCAAAACGTCAGGGGGATCGTAGGCCCTCGTTTTCTTTAACATACCTTGATTCGCATACTTCCAATTGATACCGGTCCTCGATTCGGAGACGGAAAAGGTAGGCGGCGTGCTATATGCCGACTCGGGACGCTCGCAAAATTCTTTGTGGACCGTGGTGTCTCCATCGACAAATGCAACTAAGCTACAGTTCGAACTATTTCCACTATTCGATACAGCGCTGCTAGGTCGCGTAGTATAGCCAGGAGGGGAAACAGGAGTCATTTCCTCAGTGACCTCAAAGTTGCTCTTATCAGAGAGGGCGCGCCCCCGAATTCCGCCGATAGCTCGCCGTATCGATGGTATAGCAGGAATGCGATCCCGCACGACCATTGGAAGGACGTTGTAGATCATAGAGGGTTTCCTGTCCACTAATTCGATCGAAGATGTGTCGAAGTCTATCTCTGATGCCTGTTCAGAGTTCATCTTGGTGTCCTTGAGTCAAATGGGTCTGCTGTTCCTGTTATCGCCTAGTAGTTGCATGCGGAAGTGAGAGAAATGCTGGATATGGGCATAGCAGGACGCCAAACAAGCGTGGTGTGCAAAGAGTAGAGATAATCTGTTGGATCTGCATGATGAGACTGAGCTAGATTGTAAGTTTCTGGTGAGCATGTGAAAGGGTTGGGGTTGGAGCTGTTGGGATGTGCGCTCGCCAAGGCCGGCAGATTCAGGGTGTAAAAGCCTAGCCTTTCTGTCACATGCTATGAGGATGCACTACAGCCAACCATCTCTTGAACGTGCAAGCAAATATCGTCGGATTCCTACAATGGCACCCATCCCCCTCCGATACACTAGGCACGGACAACCCTCCAGATGAGTTTTACCGACTTTGCACTTCCGCCTGCAAGTACCATCCTTGCAATGACACTTTCGATGTTGCTGCATGTTAGTACTCGGCATCCTCGACTCAGCATATGCAGGAAAGAGGCGCAAATGCCAATTCATCAAGTGTCCTTAAGACCATTCCGATTTACCTCCAGCAGCGTCACAGTCACTAAAACTGACTACATATGTAGTGCTTTTGTGCGACATTATGAGCCGATAAACAAGAGCCGCCGTCGCCGTGAATTGGGGTTTTACCTACGCTAAATTGATTCATCAGGTCTTATCAGCAGGAAGCATATCAGACATATAGTTGGACTAATGCTAGCACCCACATAAGGTCGATAACATTGCTGGTCTATAAAAAGTCTAGCCATCGTAAACATGTGAGCCCTCGCTCCTCCCTCTGACTCCCGGTAGAGGCGCTGTGATGAATTGGTCACTTTACTCAATCTGGATTACTATACGAAAAATAGAACACTCCAAACTGTATGACTAGCAATTACCATCGCATGTCAAGTTTAGATATCCAGCGCACCCTAACAGCTATATCCCACCACCATCGTGGCTATCCTAGATTGATATCTCATTAGTAACGCCCAAGTCAGGCCACCTCGCCTCTAATGGGCACTCATCATTGCTTCCTCCTCGGCTGGAATAATCAAGGAAGCAGGGTTGCGGCTATATATTCTGGCGTTTGGTATTGCACCGACTGCAGGGAGTAAGTGGCAAGAGGTTAAAAAAGGAAGGTTGTTTTCCTCACTTTTGCAACACAGAGAGGTCATCGGATTTGTTATCGCCATTAGCTTGGATAGGTGAATGCAAGATAAAGCGAGTTTGAATCACTGTATATTCAGTCTTTTACATGAAGTCAACTCAGTCAATCAAGAGACACCTGCTGCTCCTTTCCTCGCACCTTTCCTTGCCTGCCTCCGCTTTCTCTTGGCCAACTTCTTCTGTCCCCCCACATCGTCACCAAGGACACCAATGATCCCCAAACCTACACCTGTGCCGCTTTCCTCGGCAATAATCGGCATCTGCGGCGGGGACGTCCACTCCCTCTTCAGGCCCACACCTTTCAAGTCTAAGTTCGGTTCGGAGCTTATCGACGATCTATTCAACTTCTTCAAAAAGTCTATCTTTGCCCAGGGGAAAGGTCCGGGGCTCTCAGTGGATAATGTTGCGATAGAGGGGCGTGGAGAGCCGAATGGGAAGGGTGTTCGTGGGAAGACAGTTGGAGAGGATGTTGGAGATGAGACAGTGTTGGGAGAAGGGTTGATGGTTATGCTGGAGCCTTGAGAGAGAGCGGTGGTTACTAGGTCGGTGACGGTCCTACGGCGCCTTCCTTTAGAAGTGGAGCATGCAAAGGAGATGTGAGGGGAATGAGGAGTTGTAGGCTCTTCCTCTGGGCGAGTATTACCGTGTGGAGGTTGTGTTGGTGAAGAGTAGCGAGCATAGGTGATCGTTGGTACTGGTGTACCATCAGCGCAATGTACAGGATCTTCGTGCTCGTCCAAAACTGCTTCTTCTTCATCGTCTGGATATGCAGAGATGCAGTTTTTGTTAGCGGTCTTAGCCAGAAAGCTCTGGCAAGCTAGTTCCGCTACGATGGATTCCTTAAACTTCTTATGTGCGGCCTCAATCTTTCCGAGGGTATCGGAAGGTTCTGCACCCGAGCTGGTAGAGACGCCCTTGAAGCCGTGGGCTTCCCTATATTTCCTCGCAAGGGAAGAAGATTCCTTCTCGTCACTGGCGCCTAGTAGCACATTGGTGGCCAGCTCTTCGTAGCAACGCTCGAAGTATATGAACGTTGCATAACAGAAGATAGTAGCCGAAGTCCACGGAAACCACCATGCGTACAACATATTCTTGATGGAATAAAGGGCGCTCATGTTGATGTTCAGTCGAGTAATCCCGGTAACCGGAATTGGGAAATTATGTACACGCGCCCGCGGACTTCAGTCTGTGTCTTGATAAGGGCCCGCTTAAACAAAGACAACATGTCTGTTCTTCTAACTTTCTTTGTCGCAAACCCATGTACCCAAAAATGGCAAAGAAACATTGCCCAACAGCCTTATAAGTCCCTTTGTTCATAGCGAGAGGGAGTACGCCAGAGAGTCTCGTGAGCCTGAGAATCAGGTCCTTAGCCCTTGGCCCTCTGAAATGACCATGCAGGCACAAAGGCAAGGACCCCTTGAGACCTGCACCTTACTACATATGAGACAACCATTGTATTTGAACACCGGAAGAAAGACAGGGAGATATTTCCGTGTCAGCTCCTCTACACCCGTACTCCCCTTGCATCCACCCTCACAGAACCGCCCCTGGTCACTGGACTCTCTACTAAATTTGAAGTCGCATTACACATCATGGTTACGTACGCACTCGAACCGCCGAGCCAATATTCGAATAGCATTTACTCCAATTCTTGAAGGTGAAAATGACAATTATCGCTGACTTCGGGATCTATGAGTACTAGAGATGATGAGATGTTTATTGGTATGTTCTCTCTTATAGTAAGTGGAAAAAGCATTATATGATTCTGCGCATGAGTGAGTAAGAAAGTTAAAGAGAAACACGGCCCTTTCTAGAGCCTACCGAATTAGAATAACGGTTTGATAAATAGAAGGAAGAAAAGAACACCTGTTGCGGGACAACCTGTAGTTAATAGCGAAAAGTATTAATAAAGCGTTGGGCGCAAACGATCGTTGACTCTACCACAGTAGTAATTAACTCATGAGCATGTGTGTCAGCAGATGGTTTATTGAGAAGATATATTTTTGAGGTCTTAGTGACTATCAGTTGCTGTAAATTATACTAGAGTGAAATCTCTAGTCTTGATAGCAAAGTATCCTGGAGATATCTCAGGGCAGCGCAGAGCGGTATCTTTATAATCGACTTCCTACCCATCTCGAGACCATATTGCTGAATGTGTGGGAGCTATATTGAATCTACCGATACGATCGCTGAATCGAGAGGGAAGACCGAATGGTACGACGCTGCATCCACGGCCGTCAGCAAAAGGCCTGAGAGTCTCCAATAAACAGCCGATGACTTACCTTCAGGTCATCCCTTTGATTGGATGCTCGGTGAAACCCGGCGGAGCGGGGACGTGGTCGTTGTTTGGGTCCTGTCCCGTTCGCCAGCATGAGATGCAACGCATCGCAACGGGGAAGTCGCCTCGAAACGCGACTCCTTCGGTGTCGAACTTCCACCCAGTGCAATCAGATCCACTACAAATTGACTCGGTTAGTAACTGCTTGTCGGATGCAGAAAATTTGGAATTCCTATCCTCACTCACTCAAAAGCGACCAATCGATATCCCCAACCAACATTGGCACTCTTCGCGAGAATTGGTGTCTCATATCCAGTGCCCGGCGGAGTGACGGGCATGGCTACCTGTGTACCCTGCCGGCCAATGTCTGAGTAGATATAGCCACATACTTCCATGCTGTTGGTCGTGATGACATCGGCTCGCTCGATAACGTCTACCGTGTCTTCGATCTTGCGCTCGATAGAGTCGGCTGCCACTAATTTCGCAATGTCGGTATTGTCGCTCAGGAGGGAAGCCCCCTTTGCAACACGAGTGCATCCGTAACAGTTTATAGGCACAGGGAAGTTGCCATAGAAGGCCGTGCCATGGCTGCCGTACGCCGGTCCGCGGCATTTCAGATCTCTAAAAGAATGTCAATTGAAAACGCTGCTAATGCTGCAGCTTTACTCACTCGAAAGCAGTAAAGCGATAGCCGTTGCCCACGCTGGCGCTCTTTATACTCTTCGGTAAGTAGAATCCAGCACCTGGTGGGGTGGTGGGAAGTGACATCTGGGTGCCTTGGAAGTTGGATTCCGTATATGCCCAGCCACAGTATTCGACCTGATCAGCAGTTGTATTCATCTCCGCTCTCTCCATGATATCGATACGCGTCTCTTCGATCTGCGCGTGGCCTGGCGCACCATCTTCCTGAATCACGAGGGCAGCTTCAGTCGATTGCGCGGTGTTTGCAACATCCGCAATGTTAAAACTCGGCGGGCTGACCTCGATGCCTTGGAGCTCGACAGCGGAGTCAGGAATTGCAAGTGCGCCGACAAGCGGTACAGTGAGCGTGAGGACGCCGATGACGGTGGAGATGAGCTGCATAGCTACAAACGGAGTGAAGGTTTGTAGAAGGAACTGTGACTCGGACAAGGGAGAGAAGATTACTAAAGAAAGTTGTGGAGAGTTGGCTACCGGATGGAGTTGTTGAGAGAAGAAGAGTTCGAGGAGTGGTTGGAGAAGTAGATATGAGTAGCCACATGGGATAAGGTGAGAGGAAAGCGCGACGGATACAGCGATAACGGCGGTGAGCTACAAGGCCGCCCTAAGGTGAAGGGTGAGGCGGCCTCGCGAGGGCATTGTTGTTGAGCAATGGCATGCCTTTACCTTCTAACGTCGCTAATCTAATCAAATGGAAGGAGCGACCTACTAGACATTAACATCAACAGCGAAGAGACTGAAGCTACATATACAGAGCTTTATAAGACTTCAAAACGTCCAAAGCAATACACATCGAAGCCACGCTCCTAATAAGTCCGAGGCTCCCATAAAGGATGCCCGTCAAACCACCTTTCATGGAGAGAAGAGTACCAAGACCGGAGGAAGACTCGGATCACTCCCTCCTTATTTCGCAGCAACAGGCTAAAGCAAAAAGAAAAAGGGAGAGACGGGCTTGGCGAGCAGAGTAGTCGTCCTCACAGGGCGGTACCCTCCGGTCAAGGTACGGTGCGACGCAGGAGAGTCAGACGTAGAAAATTCAGAATCATCTTTGGTATCCGTAATTTCTCGAGGGAATCTATAGATAATAGCGTATTTTACCTGTTGGGACCAAATTAGATGCTAAGGCTCATTTGTAGCTGATGAATTTTGTAGGGTGCTTGCATTGTCTCGCGGGTTGTACGTACTCCTAATGGAAGCGAAGTGGTATTCGAAGACTACCCGAAGGGCCAGTACAGCCCAAGAATCGCAAGAACCGAGGCCAATGCATCTATAATCTATGCGCAGTCTTTCTACCCCGCGTTGCAATACCAACGCAGAATTAGATCCGTCCCTAAAAGTTGGTCATGAAATCTTGTCTCTCATCATGCGTAAATTGGATTAAGCCCGCCCTTCCTCACTCAGTCACCCTCCTATTCCTCTTCCTCCAACTTCTCACTCCCTTATCAATCTCGTCGCGCGTCACTCCGTCCCTAACAAGCCACATAACCACCCCCAGCACCTCTACGTTCTTATTCCTTGCCTCGTCATCAAAGAAGAGCATCTCTTCATACGCTATTCCTGTATCCCTCTGTATCCTCTCGAAATGCGTGGTCTTGCTGCCCGGATATATTTGCAGGTGATCGAAGTAGTCTATCGCACGCTGGGAGGAGGACGACGAAGAGCTGGGGATCTTGAGGAGCTTGAGCATCTCGCGGCCAAGGTCGGGGGCGTGGGTGCGCGAGGCGGCGGCTATGAGGATAGATTTTTGTTTGAGCTGCGAGTGTTAACGCATGTGACAGAAAATAAGGAGACTGAAGAAGTACTGCATCCAGCACGCCACCAACGTCGGCGTAGAAGCCATATGCTTCGCCAAATCGATCTTTAACCTTCAGGCCGCCTTCTTGCGCCTTGATTGGCCCCGTAACATGCGTGTCCACCCAGAACGGCCATAGTGTATAGTCCAGGTCAAACACGACTATCCTGGGTAGGGGAAGGCCGTCTGTGAATGTGGCGGGCCATGCCGTTTTCTCCACAAGGGCGGTGGTAGTTGTGGTTGAGTTGCCGGAATTTGAATTTGCGCCGCGGCGGGGCATTGCGGGGTCGAGAGCGAGGAGCAACGCAAATGTGAGAACAAATAAAGGAATCAGCAACGGAAGCGCCAGTTTTAGGCTTGGAATTCGGAGGTTTTGGTCAAGTTAGCGTGCCTCTCTACTCTTGGTGCTGGGGCGTCGGTATGTTTTGACCGCTTACGTGATATTGGAGAACCAAGTAATGTCACAATTCCCACCTTCTCTGCTCCAGCACAACTACACGGAAGTTCACCGACTTATCGATAGCTTTGGCGTGCCCTGGTAGATCTGATCGGTATATGCGCCCTTCTTCCAGCGCTCCGGCTGGGGCCGCTCATTAAACGAATCCACCAGTCATTTGGGACCCTTAGGGCTGAGCGTTTGGCATTGCTATGTCGCCGACATGCACTTTGGAAGTATCCACAGCAAGCTGAGATCTGCCGAGTGGAGAGATGCATGTTCTATTCGTGCCCGCGCGCCATAAGCTCGTATGCAATTTATCCATCAGCATGCCGAGGCTTCTAACTTGACACAAGTACATGCATGACAAACCGCGTTCTACAAAACCCCCGCAAGGTAAAGTGAGAAGTTTCCGGGTATACATATAGAGCCTTACCATGGTATTGGAACAGTGCTATTAGAAGCACCACGCCGCACATCTTTCTTCTAGACCACTGCTGTAAAGATGCATCGATGGTTCTCACTAGGGGCGATCTTACCCGTGCTTCAGATAATTTCTGTCATAGGGTTAGCAGCAAACACCGAGCAGGAGATAAGAGCAGGAATTGAAAAGATCCCTTTGAAGGACTACAAATTCAGCCTTCCTCACGAGGTATCAGCCCGAGACGCAAAGAAATGCAAGACATATCCCACCGATCCTGACTGGCCATCGCCGCAACAATGGCAAGAACTCAACATAACTCTAGAAGGAGCACTTCTCAAAACTCTACCAGAAGCCTCGCCGTGCTATCGCAACGGTGCTGCAACTAATTCCTCAGAGTGCCAGTCCATATCCAACACCTGGGGCAACTCTACCCTCCGGATCGAAGACCCAACCTCCATCCGTGCCGTTCTCTTTCAAGGAATGACATGCATGCCGCCGGCCTTCGCACCCTCCTTCCTTTCCATTAACACACACGCCAAAACTTGTACGCTCGGCGCGTTCCCAGAATACGTAGTGAAGGTTACCAGCGTCGCGCAAATACAACATGCAGTCAATTTTGCCCGCGACCACAATATCCGCCTCGTCATCAAGAATACAGGGCACGATTTTGGTGCTAAGAGCGTTGGAAGGGGTGCGTTGAGCATCTGGACACACCATCTTAAGGAAAAGTCATTTAATTGGTATGAGAGTAAGGAGTATACAGGTCCGAGCATGAAGCTCGGAGCGGGTGTGCAGGCTCATGAGGCGTATGCGTTTGCGAAGAGGCACGAGGTTACACTCGTAGGTGGTGAGGGAAAGGTAAGTTCATGAAACCTACCAGTGCTCCGTATATCAACTCTTACGCTCATATAGACGGTTGGGCACATAGGCGGCTATATACAAGGCGGTGGCCACTCCCCTTTAACCTCCATATATGGTATGGCCGCCGACCATGTTCTCTCCATCGAACTCGTCACAGCTACGGGTGCCTTTATCGTCGCAGACCCGGCTACCAACTCAGACCTCTACTGGGCAATCCGGGGTGGTGGCGGATCTACGTATGGTGTAGTGACCTCCATGGTCATTAAAGCCTTTCCACAGATCAAAGTGACTACAATGCAGTACAACATGAGTACCGGCGGAAACTTTACACGAGATAAGTTTTGGGAAGCGCAGAAAGAGTATGTCGACAACTTCGAGTACTACGCCGACTTAGGATACTACTCTTATTACCGCATCCGCCACGTGAACGGAGAGATCTTCCACGATATGACATCATGGGTTGCCCCGAACACGTCCGAAGTCGAATTTCGCGCCAGCATCGCACCACAGGTGGAGAAATGGAAAGCCATTGGTGTTCCCTTCGAGCCCATCATCCGCGAATACGATAACTTCCCCGACGCCTGGGCAGATGGCTTCCCGCAAGAACCTTGGACATGGAACATGCGACAAGCGTCCCGTTTCTTTCCCCGGTCCACAATGTCGAACAGCACCACACGCGCAGCGAGTTTCGATGCTATACGAGAGGTCTTTGACGCAGGCGCAAACCTGATCATGTTCAATATGCGAAATCCGCCTAATTCCCGGGATATTGATAACGCAGTCAACCCCGCTTGGCGTGACGTCCTCATGTTCGCTATCATGTTCGTTACATGGAATCCTACTGATAGCGCGGAGTACGTCACACAGCTATCGCGTAATCTCACATATGAGTGGAATCCAAAATGGAGGGCATTGACGCCAGGGAGCGGGACGTATATGTCAGAATCGGACTATGTCGAACCTAATTGGCAGGAGAGCTTCCATGGGAGCAAATATCAGAGATTGTACGAAATCAAGCAGCGTTGGGATCCCGAGGGTGTGTTTTATGCACAGAACGCGATAGGGAGTGAGGATTGGACGATGAGTGAATTGTTGCTAGGACACTTGCCCAGTCAGGACAGTAGGCTCTGTAGGAAGTGAGACGGTGTATAGGAGGGATAGTATTATCCTCTGAATAGGTCCTCTGAATGGCTTTCCAGCCTCACACAGCTAAGGAACGTCTGTTGAAGGAGTGGGCTAAAAAACCTGGAAGCCATTTAGTAGGGTCCCCTCGGCCCAATCAATTTGTAGCGGCAGGATTACGCTTAGCCAGGCCGCGCACCTGCCCGTTTCGTCGATCCACGTCAAACATCCCCCGCTCCTCTTCAATATTCTGACAAACAAAGGTGCATGCCCATCTCGCACGAGTCCGCCTTTCATCTGCTTACGGTAAGGATGTCTCCGCCCTGATTTCCGGACTTCAGAAGCTGACAGGCAAGGAGGTGCACTGATGATCAGCAACGTCCAGAGCCAGATCTACCTTGAGGTTTACGTCAATCTCCCGTGTGATTCGTACGCCTTCTCGAGAGCCGTCACTGCAGAAACGATGTGTGCTGTCGCGTGCCAACATGGACATAATCTGCCCCAGTACGACCTCCGCGGAAATGTCTAGCGGATGTGACTGGTCAAAGTATACCTTCACCGCATTCGCTGCCCTTGTGCGGCTGCAGCTGCGGTGCCTCCGACTCTGCATGGCAGTCAAACGCCCCGTCAACACAATCCAGCCTTCCGGCTTAAATGCGGGGACCCTGCACGTCGCCCTGTCGAGATTAGACATCGAGGAAGATCTGCGCTGTGACCCAGGAAACGGCCCCAGCCACTTTCCGTGCGAGTGATCTTATATACCGCGTCTGTTCAACATCATGCGCCGTGTTCAATCGCTAGCTTAGTCACAACAGTTTCCCCAAGTGGCCGACTTGGGCACCCGACAGTCACTCAGCCTATTCGTACTGTTATTTATACTAAGCTCTACTGCCCTGATTCTGGCGCACAGTTGGTTCCACAAATCAACCTAAATCCATATGTTTGCGCAGGAATTAGTGCTCGGCATCGTCGCCTGTACGGGGCTTGCCTCTGCTGTTCCTACTTTACGAAACGGCGATGCTGTTCTCGTGCCCCGTGGTTCCAAAGATCCCGATGCTTGTCCTGGGTATGCAGCTTCGAATGTAGTCAAATCAGACTCGGGTCTGACGGCCGACCTCACTCTCGCGGGTGATGCCTGCGATGCGTTTGGCTTTGACATCAAGAACTTGAAGTTAGAAGTCGAGTATCAGAACAGTAAGTACTATAACCTTCAGACATTCGGCAATTTTAGGGTACGCGACTGTTTCTAATGGATCTCCCACTAAAATGCATATAGACGAGCGACTCCACGTCAAGATCTTCGACGCCGACCTCAACGTGTACCAAGTGCAACAGGATGTTGTGCCGCGGCCGCCACATGAAAAGGCATCGCCTGACAGCTCTGTCTTGGAGTTCTCCATTGCAGAGAAGCCCTTTTCTTTCAAGGTGACGCGAAAAGAGAATGGTGAGGTGCTATTCGACACTTCAGCTGCGCAGTTGATCTTCGAGTCTCAATATCTCCGACTTCGCACTAGCCTGCCGCAGAATCCTCATTTGTACGGCTTTGGAGAACACACCGACCCGTTCCATCTGCCGACCAAAGGCTACCGTCGCACCTTCCTCAATGCCGAGTCACCCGGTATTCCCCACAATGCCAATCTATACGGCAGCCACCCCGTGTACTTTGAGCATCGCGGCGACAAGGGTACCCATGGCGTCTTCATGCTAAACTCGGATCCCATGGACGTCAAGATTGACCAAACGGAGTCTGGGGATCAGTACCTAGAGTACAATTCCATTGGTGGAGTCATTGACCTCTACTTCATGGCTGGTAGTTCACCTACCGATGTTTCTACTCAATACGCCGATGTAGTTGGCCACTCGGCTATG
The DNA here is from genome assembly GCA_030770425.1 of Darksidea phi. Taxonomy (NCBI): domain Eukaryota; kingdom Fungi; phylum Ascomycota; class Dothideomycetes; order Pleosporales; family Lentitheciaceae; genus Darksidea; species Darksidea phi. The sequence goes on along the minus strand of JASJFT010000161.1, from coordinate 89,794 downwards.
TTCCCATATTGGTCTTTAGGCTTCCATCAGTGCAAGTACGGCTACTGGGACGTCAACATGGTTGCAGAAGTCGTTGCCAACTATTCCACTGCTGGCATTCCGCTGGAAGTCATGTGGACTGATATCGATTATATGGACCTGCGTCAAGATTTCACTACCGACCCGGAACGCTTCCCCTTGCCTAAGGTACAAGAGCTAGTTACGACGCTTCATGAGCGTGGCCAGCGTTATGTCTTGATCCTCGACCCCGGTGTCCACGTGGTTGAGAACTACGGAACATACTCACGAGGCCATGACTTAGACGTGTTCCACAAGAACGCGGATGGCTCCGAGAACCTGGGTATTCAATGGGCTGGAACAGTCGTGTGGCCGGATTGGTTTGCGCCTAACACTGCGAAATGGTGGGCCGAAGAGATTTCTAGAGCCTTTGATTCGGAGACTGGTATCAACCTTGATGGCATCTGGGTCGACATGAACGAAGCCTCCAACTTTTGCAAAAACCGGGACTGCGATCCACAGGACCCGGGTGACAACCCGCCCGAGCCGAAATTCGACCCACGTCCCAATACCGGCCGCCCAATTCCCGGCTTCCCAGATAGCTTTCAGCCAAACAAGAGGGCTGTGGAAGATGGCCAGATGAAGGGTCTGCCAGATAGGGAACCTTTTGACCCTGATTATACAGTCGGTACTCATCTGACTGGTCTTTCGGATAATACGATCTGGTTCAACACGACCAACTACGACGGTACCATTCAGTATGACACGCACAATCTCTACGGCCATATGATGTCTCACACAACCTACGATGCTATGCTTGCGCGTCGCCCCGGTCTTCGGCCCATGGTACTCACACGATCCACTTTCGCTGGCACTGGCCGCAAGGCTACCCATTGGTTCGGTGATAACACTTCCACATGGGAAGACTATCGCATCTCAATTCGCCAGATGCTTGCCTGGGTTGCCATGCACCAGATGCCTATGGTTGGTTCCGACGTCTGCGGTTTCAACGGCAACACGGACGAGAAGCTATGTGCGCGCTGGGCCCTTCTCGGTGCCTTCCAGCCTTTCTACCGCAACCACGCCGAGTTCAGTACTATCCCTCAGGAGTTTTACCAGTGGCCTATTGTTGCAGAAGCAGGAAAGAAGGCCATCGACACCCGCTACAAACTTATGGACTACATCTACACCGCACTACACTATCAGACTAAAGATGGTGTACCCATGATCAATCCCATGTTTTATCTCTATCCCAACGACGCCAACACCTTCGCTATCCAGGAGCAATGGTTCTACGGCGACGCACTACTTATTTCGCCCGTTACGACTGACTATTCCGACCACGTATCGTTTTACCTGCCCAAGGATGTTTTCTATGACTACTGGACTGGTGAGGTCGTGCAGGGCCAGGGTGCCAATGTGTCTCTGTCTGGTGTCAAGTACACAGACATTCCTGTTCACATCCGTGGTGGCGCCATCATACCGCGCCGCGTTAACAGCGCCAATACTACCGCCTTACTCCGCCAAGAAGACTTCGAGCTTCTTGTTGCGCCAGATGCACAGGGCTATGCCAAGGGTAGATTGTATCTTGATGAGGGCGAGAAGATTGAGCAGACAGAGGTTAGCGAGATCAACTTCGAGTTCAAAGACGGCAAGTTGAGCACAACGGGCTCATTCGCCTTTGCGCCAGCCACCGGCGAGAGTGCCACAGTGGGCAAAGTCATCGTGCTAGGCCAGGCGAGTGCAGGCCAGGCTGGCACGTTTGACTCGGCTAAAAAGAGCATAGAGGTTGATGGCTCGTGGAAGTTGAGCGGAACCTGGGAGGTTGAAATTTGACATGGGGCGGGAACAAGGGGAAATGGGGGAGCTGAAAGTAACGCCGCGCGCCTTGGTCTAACATGGTGTTTGTATATCATGGGTATCTTTGCATGTGGCACGGCTTGGTTGGTATCAGGCTGATTGCGCGGCATTGGGTGGACTGGATCGGGTCAGGCGTTTACAGGTACCTCCCATACATCGGCAGCAGCTTTACATTCTTCCTGTATACCCCCCTCTTGTTCTCACAACTAGTATAGCGATACATAAGCGTATAGAAACTTTAAAACAGCTCCTCTCTGCCTGGAAGCTCTTGTGGTATGTTGGGTTGAATGGTCTATGGGTATTTACTTGCGGACATAGCGATGCTTGGTAGGGTACACAAGTATAACGTTACTTTTCTCCCCGGAGCATACTAAGCCTGTGTACAATGACTATATCCATGGCGCTGGGTGGCTAGCTAAATGCTTTCTCCTTCCTGTTCTAAATTCGCTGCATATGCTAGAGATAGCGGGGTTTGATTGATGCGTGTAGTTCGTGCCAACCACGTTTACGACGGGATAGGTGACCGCGTGACAGCCTTGCGGGGAAGGCACGAGACCAACCGACCATTCATATGATAGTCTGCGATAGGAAGGTCTTCATGTGTTGCGGAGACTTGATGTGGCAACGGACGGTAGTGGTAGCGGCAACGCACGTAGAAGGCGTCAAAGCGGGCCGGACAGTCTTTCTGTATGACCGAATTAGGGAACCTGCTTGTTGTGTGCTCGGTTGGATGCGCATGCCCAGCTTTAGTGGAGAAGTGGGCAATTTTCGCAACGAGAGCAGTGCCGTACGCCTGCCGGTAAGGTGCGTTGAGGATGCGTTGTCAAGGACCTTGACGGGCGGTCGTGCTGAATATTCCTTCGTGGTTTGCCGCGCCTCATCCTCCATTGACAGCCAATCCTTCTATCCCACTGGTTACTCCATTCACGTTGTGCTCCTTCTCTTGTTCGTCACAGCCCAGCTCAATCGTATTCTTTGGCCGATTCTTGTTCAATCCGTCGAGCAGCATACATGCTTTGCAGATCTGCTGGCTGGACAGATAACCGCACTTCTTGCACTGACCCATGACCTGCTTAGGTAGTTTACGTGATGGAGCCGGCGGTGCCTTGTTCTTCCTGCCCTTTTTGTTGTTTGTTGGGCGGGCGGAGCCGTTCTGCACGCCATTGACGCTATTTGCCGTAATCTCAACCTCAAGCCCGTGCTGAGCGGCCACTTCGGTCTGAGCCAAATGCTGTTCCACTCTCGCCATCTCGCCCCCGGCTGTCCTACCACTCGCGCTCCCACACCCACCTTCTTCTTCCTCTTCCACAAGCAAAGCGCTTGAGCACGCTCCACCGCAGCCTTCATCACTCCCCGGGACTAGCTTCGCCATATCCTCTCCACTCCTCACCACATCCAAGATAGCGCTTGGTCTCACCCTCTCTAGATTCTTTATCAGCGCACGCGCGCTACCACGAAAAGCTTCAGGCGAGTATATGCATTCTGTGCTGAAGTAGTCGAGTTGTTTGTGGTGGGCGTAGAGAACGATTTCTTTCTCGTAAGCGTATTTCAAGGGTTTGGAGCGTTTGATGTTTGTGTGCGTGGTGGAGATGGAGGGTGCTGAGGTTACGATGGAGGTCGTGCGAGAGAGACGGGGGAGGTCGCCGCGCAGTACTAGGCAAACTATCAGCAAAGCCAAGAGAGGGGAAAAGAGGGAATAAGATGGAGTAGACGCACGATTCATGAGCACCGTCTCGGCGACATCATCAGCATTATGCCCAGTAACAACATGCTTAACGCCCAATCTTGCCGCACCACGGTCTAGTGCTTGTCTTCTGAACACGCCGCAGTAGGTACAATTGCCCTTCTTCCCCACCTGCTCGACAACTTGATCCATAGTCCACCCATACAACTCTTCATACCCTAGTATCGTCAACTCCATCCCATATTGCTCCGCATTCCTCTTCACTGTCTCCAAACTATCATCTCTGTAACCCCGAATCCCTTCGTCGATACTCAGCAACACCAGTTTCACACCATAATCATAGCGCCCATTTAGTGTCTTTAAGACAGAGGCTAGAACCGTGCTGTCTTTGCCACCAGATGCGCCAATTGCAATCTTTTCGCCGCGTGTGAAGAGGCGTGTGGAGGTTATGGTGTGATGGATTTCGGTCTCGAATGTAGTGAGGAAGCAGGGGCGGCAGAGTTTGGAGTGGTCCTTTGGCCGGAGGATTAGAGCGCGATTCGTGCGGCAGAGGACACATGGAGATGGTGGCATTTCGCCTTGAGCGGATGGTTGGAGAGGTGAAGGGGTGAGTTTGGTGGGGGGATTTTTGCTTGCTGGGAGATGGCAGTGAGTCAGTTGTGGCGGTGCGCACGAGTCATGTGTGGCAGGTAACTGCCTCGATGTCAGCTTTTAATTCTGCTTGAACAACTATCTAAAATGTATCTGTCGATTTTCCCTTCATTCGTGTTAATGACCTCACCTTCCCCTCTGTTTCTATGCCACTTCCCTCTACCTTTACATATAGACGGTCAACTGTGGGGCTACCCCGCGGCAAACGCTCTACGGCACAGTAGGTTGTCTGTATAAAAACGACAGACGCCGCACATTATTTCCACTCAGCGCCAAACTAGAAAACTCCAGGAGACGCTAGAATTACAAGATATTGTACTTTCCTGATAGCCCTGAAGATTTCTCTCTGCGTTGCTTGAATTCAATAGGTATGGGTTCGAAGGGCGGAGAGTTCATCATTCGCTCGGGGGAGAACCTAGAGGAAGTCTCGGCGCTCTGGTGGCCGTTGATGAAAGAACTCGGATGGGTAAGGCATTAAACAGCTACGTGCATAGGCGTGGTCACTGAATTCTATCATGCTAAGCCTTCACAGAATCGAGATGTTGACGATGTCATCACCCATTTCCGCGTCGCTAGTAACGGCAAAGACTGGCTTCTCCTCATTCCAAAGGAGTCGGCAAAGCCTGAAGGAACCGTTGTCGGGTTCAAGTACCCCAATAGCACGGGTTGGATCGGCTTCTTCATGTTCAATGCATCATTTCGTGGCAAAGGCCTTGGTCGAGAGCTATGGAAACAGCTGGAGGTGTCGTTCCGCAACAGCAATACTACTATCATCGGGCTCGATGCTGTCGAAGAGCAAATCAACACCTATAAGCGTCGGGGTTTCGAGAATGTTGCCCGGATACCACTCATGGCACGCCCATCTCTCAAACAGAAACCGCTATCTGCCGCTCAATCACAGAATGTTAGCGTTGAAGGAGAACTGTTGGACATCAAATCTGTCGATCCACAGACACTAGCAAAGATAGACCTCGAGCACACAGGCCTCGACCGCTCCGCATACTGGTCCTACGACGCCCTCCTTTCACGCCGCGACGCCTTCGGCTACGCATTGTCGTCGACTTCCATCTCCACACCACCGGAAATAATTGGTTTCATCCTCGTCCGCCGCTGCGAGCATGGCTACCGTTTTGGTCCGTTATACGCGGAGACGTATAACGCAGCACTTAGGCTTCTTTATGTTGCAATGAACCACGTTTTCGAATCCGACGGAAGCATGATCGCGGAGATCTTCGGCAGCAATGTGAACGGTCAGAAAGTGTTTGAGGAGCTAGGGTGGGATTGGGCGGGTTTGGATTATCACCGGATGTGGCTGGGTGGAAGGGTGCCAGAAAGCCAGAGTGATGGTGGAAAGGGAACGAAGGGTATGTTCGCTACATTTGATGCATGTGCTGGGTAGTTGCTAGGCGGATGGTTGGGTGGGTGAGCTATTTTCTCTCGCCTACTCATTGTTTCGACCGACATTCGGAACCTTATAGTTCCAAGAAAGACTGAAGCGCCTCCAAAGTCTGCATAGATAGTCTCCGGGTTACATCCCGCAGATTACTAGCACCCTCCGTCGGCAGCTCGATTCGGAATTCCGGGTTTTCATCAGACATAGAGGAATAGTTTAAAACATTACCTATTGAAAGTCATTCTTCCTACTCATTCAATGTCTGTCGTCTAATCCTATCTTTGTAGTTCACGTGATTTTGTTGTTCTTTCTTTACTGGATATACATCGGCTATATAAGCACTACTATCCTTCTCACCGACTTGTTCCTTCCTACGTTCCAGCCTAGTCTTGGGGAGCTAAAAAACAACAATCAAAACAACAATCTCAACACCCATGCTTGATCCCAGAACCCAATTACACCCTTTCATGCTCGAGAGAAACGATGAGCTGTACCGATAAATGACTCCTCGAGCTTTCTGACGAAATGGTCTATGTGCTCTTGGTGGCGTTCTCAAAGTTCCTCAAGCTCCTTAGAGTCATTATATATGTTCTACCCGTTGTGGTTCTTTTCTACGACGATGATCATGTTCCCTGCTTTTGCCCTGTCAATGTAAGGGTTCGGTATACGAAAACAACATACTCAACACTCATGTGTCCGGAGTCTCTCGGTGTATGTGTACATAGCTCTAAAACGAAATGGCCATTGTATTCATAGAAAACGTTTTTAAGAAAGACGAGCTAGTGTATACATGTTCGAGCGGGGTCGGAAATATTTTCCAAACGCGTTGGACTTGGGTTACGGGCAAAAATACGACCAACAACCAGAATATGATTAGAGGTTCCCATGGAAGGTGGTCGATGGCTATATGGCGGAGGAGACGAGAGTATACACATATTCGATATGACATCCCAGCCTCTCTTCGAAGCAACAACGTTTAGATACTTCTGCTCGGGGCATGTCCTAGTGCCAAAAGTGATACATTTTGTGTTTATGAAAGGGCTTTCCGCCACAACATGCTGTCGTATGACGTATGTCTTAAGAAGAGAAGGGTCTTGCAGGCTCTCTGTGTCGGATTTTCTTTTCTAATAAGCGAAATGAATTTGCCTCGAGATCGATATGGCTTCCAAGCGTCGCCTCCCGGACAAAAAGACACTCGCTCTCTGTTCTATGGAAGAATCTTGTAGTAAGGATGTGCCATAAACCAAACGTCATCTTCCGAAACCAAACATAAATGCCTCATACTGTTGCTGGACCTCGAACTCTGCTCGACTCGGCCACGTCTACTTTGGCTTCCTGAGTTGTACTCTAAAAGCTTGGGCCTTCAGATCCACCAATGCGTCGTCTCCGCCAAAATCGAATCCAAGGTTCTTCCATGGTGCTTGACCCCCGAACGCGCATTTACATCAGGATTCATTGGGGAGGCGCTGCAAAAAAGAGCTCATCCTTGGATCATGCGAAAGAGCAATATTTCGTCTAGGGATATGCTCCTCAAATCTCCGGAGTTCAAGATGACCCAGGTTATACGATATGCAGTTCAGGCTCTCTCTAGCTTCAGCCTTTGCTTTTTTAACCAACCATGAACTTGAGACTTTTGGAAACACTTATGCTGTAGCTGCTTATGTTTCCGCGGCTTCTGCCTCCACACGCCCTCGCATTATTGGTTTAATCGGGTTTAGCGCATGGTTACAAACGCAGTCGAAGCCACGCGCGCGATTTCCGTATTAGAAGAGGTAGGCGGTGGTGAAAATTAGTACCTGGTGATGGCGATAAGTATATGTGCTAGATACACATCCATATCCGAGCGGCGAAAGGAAAAGATGCCTTCAAGACGAAGATCCAAAGTACGAATCATTGAGAGGTAACGTATCCTCTTTCCTAGGCCTTAATACATACTCGTTGAGATTCGTCACACGTTTAGAACTACAAGAAACCTTAACTTTGAAACCAAAACTCCACTCAAGAGAAGCAGGAAAACTCGCGATCATGTTCCTCCTCCCGATTGCTCGTATCCATAAGCGACGATGCAGCATCAGTCCACACTTCCTCATCACTCTCCTCCTCCACAGCACTCTTTCTCCTGGCCTTTGGCGTGCAAGCTCCACTCTTCAGAGACACTATCTCCCACTCTCCAATTCCCATATCAACCTCATCCTCAGGCACAGTCTCAAACACTGACTTTGACCTTTCATGTTCCTGCAACTCATGTTCGAATTCTTGAAAGCCCATCCGATCGAGATCGCGTTCGATCGTAGACGTGAGTGTAGCGGGCAGAGCAGGAAGGGAATATGTTCGCTTCTGCGCTTCCTCTTGCTGTAGCATTTTCTGCGTTATGGTGGCGTCTCGCTCGGCGCGCTCCGCTGCTTCGGACAATGTGCGTTGTTTCCGTACCTTGGATTGACCTTGGAGTTCTCTCGCTACCTCGGCTAACGCCTTCTGCGCTTCATGATTGATATCGAGGTCGAATGTCTTCCTAGCTTTGATCTTGCAGAGCGGTTTCAGGAGGCTGCGATTGACACGTAGAGAACTGAACTGTGGACTGTAACCCTCTACCTCTACGTCCCGTAATGCGTCCAATCTCGCCGCTTGCGCGCAGGTGATGGCCCAGTTGACAAGAGAGGTAAAGGGGTCGCTAAAGGCACGCGTTTCGTAGACTACCGAAGGGATTCGTAACTTGAGGAGGCGGATGTGTGATTGAGCGAATGGCGAGATGGGGAGCAGGAAGACCTGGAATATGGCGCCAACATCTAAAGGGGCAAATCTGACGGAGTGGTAGAGGATAGGCAACGCTTCCCTATAAATGAAGTCGTTTGTAAGGAGTATATTGATGCTGATAGGATTATTCCGCGGTGGTTTAATCGTCGTTTTAATACACGGATGTGGAAAGCGAAGAGAAGTCTTGTCGGGGCTCAGGGGTTCCCGAGTGATCTCCACGGCGACGTCGGGTACTGACGGGTCGGTCAAAACATGTCTCCAGATCTCAAGTCTCAGTTCCTGTGGCAAAGACAACAAATGGCACTTGTCCCATTGCATGTTGCTCGAATTCGCTTCAGGAACGAAGCACCAACTCGAAGCGTCGAAGTAAGGAAGGCGGGGAGGAACTGTGATAGCCCGTTTTTTAACGTAATCGTTCGACGTGCACCAATATAAAGACGGGTGTTCTCTGGTCCTCTGCGCACGGAGGCTCCGCCAGATGTCAAGTCCCCACTCGTCGCGATTAGTGTCGAGTCTGACCTGAGGCACAGAATACGAGCTTGAAGCGTATGGAGAGGGAGTTGCAGAGGTGTTGTGAAGGTGCTGAGGAGCCGCTACCGTTGCGTCGGGTGGAGGAGAAGCCATGGTATATGACGACGCTTACCGGGGTCACGGCGTTTGTTGCTGGTAGCCGGTCGCTTGCGGATAGTGTTCGCACAAAGTGTTCGGTGTGGAATTTATATATAGCGAATCAAATTCAATGTATTAGAGGTATCAGAGCGGAGTAGAGAGTGGAGATGAAGGTATGTAGTAAGGAAAAGAGTGGTGTGGAAAGTGCTGCCTGAAGTGGTTATACAGCTCACGACTGCCCCACTTTGTCCACTAGTCTCGTTTGGGGAATGACCCTTATCCACCGAACTACCCCGGAAACGCTCCACAGGCCTTCCAGTTCATTACCCGTCCTTTCTCATAGTTTTACATTCGCCCTGCCCCTGGGTAGCGCTCTCATGATGCCCTGTTGAGTCATGCTTCCCACACATCTTCCCCCCTCATCCCAAAGCCGCGCCTCAGAATATGACCGTCCCTCCGCTCCAACATGGGTTACCAACTCGCGCAGGTGCCAAGCTTCCACGTTCATATTGTTGCTGAATAGTCGGAGCGCGAAGTCGAGCGAGCTACACGCAGCCGTGTCTTCAAGATACAAATGACTGAAGGCCAGCGCCGTGAAAGACAGGGCGCCGTCCATGAGGAAAGCAATCGCTGTCATACGATCCGCTTCTGTAGGTAACGGGGTACGGCAGCGTATCCATTCCGCCGTGGACTTCTCCGTGACAGGTAAATCCTCCTGGCTTGTTTTGACGCTTTTCGCAATACCACTGAGGTTTTGCGCAAAGACACCCTCCGGACAAGGTCGACAATCAAAGAGTGCGTCGGATAGCCCAAAACTAGTCCAGAGCATCTGTGCCTCATCTTTCCGCACTTTACCCTCTTCGATAAGTGTCTCCGAGTTGCTTCGAACGTCGGCAAGGTTGCTGTAGTGTGAGTACTTCTGTTTCGGCGGTGCACTATACTCGAGTACGTTCCCTTTCTCTTGGACTTGAAAGTCCCCCAGTGCAACTAGACACACTCTTTCCTCCTCTTTCCCATCTCTACTAGTGATGAGTTGGCTGACTTCGACTTGACATGTTGCAAATGTTCTCGTCTTCCTCAACATGCGTGTTGAAGCTCGCAGCGGGCGGTCCGTAAATGCGGGTCCGAGAAAGCTGCCCATCAGCGTATACATGTGATAACCGTCTGGCACGCTCTTGCAAGCGGCCTGGGCAGCGACAGCGACAGCGAAACCTCCGTATGCAATGTTTGCCACGTTACCCATGCGCTGTGGTGGATGGATCGCTTCCCATTTCGCATCCCCTAGCTCTTTGAGGGAAAGAGTTTCGGTAAACGAGCCGTAGAGTGACCTGGTGTGCGCCATTGGGAAGGAATAGTAGGGCGTGCGGCGAACAAGAAGAGCGAGAGTAGGAATAATTACATGATTACCATGCTCAGTCTTAAGTTATCCTAGAGCATAACCGAGCTACCCATCGGCGAATAGGTAACTAGTAAGGAAGTTTGGGGGGGCATGCCTCGGCTTCCTACGTTTTCCGATTAGTAACATAAGCCTCACGTATGGTTCGAGCGGGATGATTGCAATGATTGGAGCCTCCAGTAAAAGAATAATACTAACTTTCATTTATGAGAAAACACCGCTAGCAAGTAGGAGGCCTTGTCATATTCAGCTGTCTATGGACCAACGCCAACCATGCTTGTAACCATCAATCATAATATGGGACGACCTGCCACCTCACTAATCCTGTTACCAAAGAAATAGATGAATTCTACCATGGTTAAAACCTCTAAACCGCCCTGGTATAGTTGGGACCCCAAGTCGACCGTCCACACAGAGGCGAAGGTACTTGCTCCACTGCGCTCGCAAAGGCAACCCTCTCACTGCAGCAAAGGGTCTCGGAAGTGCTTCTGGAAGTTGTTGCGTCGCTCGTTGCCGGCTTGATATTTGTTTCGGGCACGTTCCTCTCGCTTTCGTTCCCGCTTCTCGACAGCACGAATCTCGGCTTTCTTGGCGTCACTGACGCCTATCATGCCTAGGCCTCCATTTGCACGAGTAATCACCTGACGGCCACGGCCAGATCCCTCTCGATCCATGTCAATATCGCCATCTAAATCCGATGTAGATCCAGCAATCAGGCGCTGTTGATTCTCCATACGCTCGGCGACGCCTGGATAGTTGCGGAGGTTCTGGCGGTAATACTTGTTCAGGGACCGATGACCAGCAGTTCGCCCTGAGGGTAGGTGAAGTTCGTAATCGTCGTGATACACAGCGACTGGCTTAGCATGGGCGTGCGAGTGGAAACCATCGGCGCTTCGGTGTGGGCGGGGATCTCCATGAGCGTGGTGGCGAGACTTGCCGAGCAATTTGTGCCGGTGAGAGCGATCGATGGGCACCGCTGTGATCTCGTCTGTAGGGACGCTGGAGACTGTGCTGTCAGTTTCCCAGCCCTCATCGCCTTCATCGTCCGACAATGCTGCGTCTTCGTCGGTAGTGGTTACAGTCTTCCGGGGTGCGCCCAGCTTGACTCCTCCGTCCGCTGTTGAGGTGGAATCATCGGACTCGTTCTCCACCTCTTGCTCCATTTCTTCAAAATCATCGGCATCGGGGTACGAGCTCCGGAAGTCGTAGAATTGACCTATCTCGACAAGCTCGGCATCGGATTCGAATGCGATCATGCAATGGCCACGATCGCGCATGTGCGTCTGGATGCCGGAAGCCGAGTGCACAGTCTTTTGGCATCGCAGACACTGGTGTCTGTCATGAATTTTTCGGTGGAGGTATTTGATGAGTTTCTCAGGCTCGACGAGGAACTCCTTCTCTGGGACGAACATGCCGTGGAAGCGGCCCATGTGGTTAACGTTGAGGGAGAAATTAGGAGAGCGGTAGTTGCAGAACAGGCAGTCGAGCAAGGGATCTGTTGGAGCCTTGGAAGACGCCACAGAGACTTTGTCATCCTCTTGGGTGCTGCCGTTGGTATCGACTGGCGAGAGAGGGTGCTCGGGCTGTGAGTGGTGGGGACGGGAGGGTCGTCGCGAGACAGGCTCCGGTGGGTCCAACTTGGTGTTCTTAATAGCCTCGACAACCTCGGAGAACTCCTTATCCGCCTCGCGATCGATCTCGGGGGCGTCGGATTCGGGCATAGACTCTCCCAGCGAGAAGGCCGAGCTCATGACGGACCCCGACACGGAGGCTGAATCGTCGAGGTGTCCCCTGCCCACCTTTGCGACATTGCTCCTGTGTTTCTGGCTATTTAGATGGTTGCTGTAGGCATTCTCGCTGTAGTACGTCTTGGTGCAGACGGCGCATGTCTTCTCAAAGGACGCCTTCGCAGCGCTAGCGGCGGCCGTGGCTTGGTTCGCGAGCACCTTCTCGGTGAAGACTTCGGAGGACAGGGGCGGCAGAGACGCGACGCGGCGCTTGAGATTATAGCGACTGTATAGTTAGTATAGACCATCCGGATCCCCTTCAGCGAAGGGTCCACGGCTACTCACTGCCAGTCCGTTTGCATGTGCGCGCGTTGTAGCTCGCTCGACCGGAACGCAACCTGGCAAGTGTTGCATGTGAAGGGGTGGGTCGATTGTATGGATGCCATGTTGCCTGAAGAAAGGAAGTTTGGGCGTGTGGGAACGTAGGGCGAAGAATTTGATCGTGTTTGGCGATGAGATAGTAAGTCGGGTTGCGCAGTAATGTAGCGACGACCCTCCGGCGAAGGAATCCGGGGCTAGCCGTGAATGAAAAGCTTAGAAATCGGCGTGAATAGACCTGGCGACTCGCCGCACACAGAAATCACGAGGGTATGGCGGGCGTGCTGGATTTGCGCTGTTTGAAGAGAAGCGGCGAATATTGAGCGTGGGCTAGTGACGTTATCGGCCTCCTCTGCCCCGCCAAGCGCAGGGCCCCTGCTAGCCCTGTAGGTGAATTGCAGCTGTGCGTCAGCCCTACAAGCGTCGTAGCTCAGTCATCGCCTTGATGCATCGTGCGCGTCGAGCTCTGAGCCATCACGCGCTTTCGAAGGCATTCACTGACCAACCACGCCATGTCGCGCTCCATACACCAACTCTCAGACCTCAGCGGCAGTAACCACCGACAGCTCCCGCGGCCGTCTTCCCCGTAGCCTTCCTCGCAGCAGCATACAACCAGTTGGCTCTAATGGTATGACGGGTCCAACGCCGGAGACCCGCTTAGGCGGCATCACCGACGTGGGGGATGCCGGTCGGCTGGTCGAGTGTCATCAGATATCAAGACAGCTTCGGTTCCAGCATCTCGTTCGACAGTCAGCATTGCACCCTCTCCAGTTGCTCAGGCTAACTAAGCACAGCTATCTTTCACAGATCTTATACGGCTGCAAGAGCGCTCATTGCACCACCCCCACCTGCCTCTCGTGTAACAAGCGTCTCGTTACCAAACCCCACCGCCCTCCAACACAGCTCACCGCGCGCTCTCTAGCCTACTACCTTGCTAGCCAGGACCACCCTCGTCGCGGCCTGTGTCCGCATCAGCTCAAGGTCGATCCGAGCACGCTTGAGATTGAGGGCGCCGATGGCGTCAATATCCGTCAGGCACACGATGGTTCTGGGCAAATATGTGACGTCTTCCCGAGAGCAAGTCTATTGGCATCACACCCTATTGCTAGCGAAGCAAACGCTACTGCTGACGATAATGGCGAGATTGGTAGACAGGGCGATACAGCCAGTCTTGCCGATGCTATAGCGAAACGGCGTCAAGCTAAAAAGGATCCGAAGTCGCTTGGGCAGAACTTATACGATACTGCCACTATGATATTTTCTTACTCGAAACGCCTCCCCACTCCCGTTTCCGTTTTTACGTCGCTCCGATCTCCCCATGTCCCGATACAGCAGTCTATAGCCCAGGTCACGCGAACTGAACCATTCGTGATGCCTGGCGCCAAACGCCCGCGCGTTTCATCACATACTGCATTCACACGACAGCCTAATCGTGACGTTACACCTCCTGTTGGGAATGCCAACCACACCTCTTCCGAGATTGCCCCACAACCTTCACATCGCAACAGAAGACGGTCGTCGAGGTCAAACGGTGGGCATAGTACCTCGGAAGTGCTTGTGCATAGGGTCCGCCATGTACCTGCGTTGGCGCACAAGAACTACTTCTCACGCAAGCCTCTGTACTCTTCTTCGCTTGACGGCGCGGTCGACGGAACACAGATTGCGAAGCCCAAGATGAGAGCGCATGCTAGAGCTATAGACCTTGTACCCATGTCGGAAAGGGCCTCGCCGCCAAACCCTCTAGTTGAACCAGGATTCAATCGCTCTAAATCACCAGAACGCGTGACAATTCCAGTGGCCTCGCATCTCACCTGCGATGTCATGGACCATCTGAAAGAAGACCTGTATCACCATCGTAACGAGCAGTTATCCGACTTCAATTTCGTCGTAGACTACGACGCGAATCGTAAATTCCGGCCGGCAACACCGTTCGTCAACAGGTCGTTATTCTTTACACTTAGCGACCCAGAGACACTGCTAAAGTCCTTTCGAGATGAATTGAACAAGGACTTCGCAAATTCTCCACTTCCCCATCTTGATTCCTATCGTTTGACAAACGCCTTTCGAGACTGGAACCAACGTAATGGCGCCTTGGTTTTTGATAGCCTATGTATATCAATAGAGGCATTATCCAGGCCACCGCCGGAGCTCAACACACAAAAGAGCCCACGTCTCAAACCGTCACGCAAAGGCGCAACTTCACACTCGAGTCAGGAACGGTCATCGCCGGATCTTTTGCAGAACTCCACGGGACGTTATTTGTCCGATGAAGAAGCTGCTCATATAGTTATGATCTGTATTCACGCCTTGACCTCACTGGTCCCCAACGGTTGGCCGCACACCTGGGTCCAGGTCCGCAAATTCCGAGGCTGGGGTGTGGTTGTCCCTGGCGCACCTCCTCCAGCAGACTTCACTGATGGATTTGCTCATCCTTGGTTAAGTATTGTCGATGAGCTTGAGTACGAGCCGGCCGTTCGTCTAGCAACCCGGCTGCTTCGCGGCATTGGCGCGCGAATGTGCTTCGAAGAAGTGCTCTCTAAACTACAAGTCCACAAATCCGACGACTGCGCTGGTAAAGCCGATGCGGAGGTTGAGCACTCCACTGCACCAGGTGCGCTCGCCGACACTCTGATCCGGCATCTTGAAGAGGTTGAGCGTAACACCATCGCCAGAAAAATGAAAATGAAGGTCGTCCAAGATACTAGCGAGGATCCCGGCTGGACTGTAACGGCCACCTTCATGGAATGGCTTAGAACCACCATTGTTAAACAGTGGGACGGTAAAGCAGTAATCCACAAGTGGGCCGAGGTCGGTGCTGCAATCTCGCTTTTGTCCCGCTTCTGTAAGTCGACCGTAGAACACTATTACTTGTTTCCTGACCACTGCAGATTCAAAGAGATGGACGCTGAACTTACGCCCTCAAATGTTCAACATCCCCTATTTGAATGAACGCATCGACACCGTCCAGACGCCTATCGACTTTTTGAGCTTCCAATATTGCCCAAATACCATGCACATATTAGAATTCCCCTTCCTCTTCCCACAAGAGTACCTCGTTGGATACTTTCGCGCCATCAACTTCACTACTATGCTTACGCAGTTCGACCATTCTACGCGCACCGCTAACCTGCAAAGCAGACTGGCTACTCTCTTCAGTGATCAGCATCATCGGATGATCAGGGCCCAGCTCAAAGCGCCCCTCAGCGACTATCTAGTCATGCAGGTCAGTAGAGAGAATGCGTTGAAGGAGACTCTTGATCAATTATGGGGACAAGAAAAACGAATGCTACTGAAGCCACTGAAGGTCAGACTGGGAACACTTGAAGGAGAAGTCGGGTTCGATCAGGGCGGCGTGACTTGCGAGTTCTTTCGTCTTGTCTTCAGCGAGGCTTTCAAACCCGACAACGGTGAGTAGGAAGGCCTATATCTGACAACGTAAACTAATCTTGCCAAGGCATGTTCACTGTCGATTCCGAGACCAGGATGATATGGTTCCAACCGGCATCCTTCGAGCCCGATTGGAAGTTTCAGATGCTCGGTGTTCTCTTTTCTCTTGCTGTCTATAACGGCGTTACCCTCCCAGTCACGTTCCCACTCGTCTTTTATACACACCTCTTAATGCAGGATCCCTATTCTTATAGTAAGAGCCTCACTACCGATTCCATCCGCGATGGATGGCCAACACTTGCAAAGTCATTCGACGAGCTTCTTGCCTACGATGGTGAAGTTGCGGACGTCTACATGAGAGACTACGTTTTTAGTTTCGAGGCTTTTGGACACAAGGTCGACGTGGACATGCAAGCTTTTGAAGGGCTCAAGCGATGGCCTGCACGTAATGGCCCGCCGCATCCAAACCGGTTCGAAAATGCGAGTGCATGGCGAGCTAGTTTGAAGCGTCCCGCTTTGAGTGACCCGGCTTGGTTACGACCCATGGCCTCTAAGCACGAGGCTGGTGACGACATCGAGGCTGAGGTTGAAGCGCCCGCCGTTACGAGTGCGAACAGAGAGAGTTTCGTCAAGGACTACATCCATTGGCTCGTTTATCGCTCTGTAGAATGCCAGGTCTCCGCCTTTGTTGCCGGATTTCATACCTGCCTGAATCGTCGTTCGCTCACCCTCTTTACGCCAACAACCCTCCGCGATCTCGTGGAAGGGAATCCCGTTATCTCCGTTTCATTCCTGCGTAAGGCCACTCGCTACGAAGGCACCTACTACGCCGAGCATCCAGCTATCGTCGATTTTTGGTCTATTGTCGAGTCGTACAGTCAAGAAGATGTGAAGAAACTACTAGAGTTTGTCACGGCTAGTGACCGTGTCCCTATCATAGGATTCGAGAGGATGAGCTTTGTCATCGAGAGGAATCGTGGCGATACCGAATTGTTGCCAACAAGCAGTACGTGTTTTGGAAAATTGTACCTACCGGAGTATGCAAACAAAGAGAAAATGAGGAGGAAGCTAGACTTGGCGCTGATGAATTGTGAGGGTTTTGGTAATGCTTGAGGCGGCTGTGGATGGGTTTAGAAAGCCAATGTTGTATAGCTTGAGGAGCTAGAAAAGTCCATGCGAGACTTCACAGTTACAGAAGGTGACCTTCTCATGCGCGGACCTTGTGATTTATTCTGTTGTATGTGCACGTTCTCCGTTTAAGGCACGTCGTGCGGGCTCCCTAGATGAAATCAGCACTTTGGAAGAGCCTTGTTCAGACGATCAAACTTACCAACAGGATTGTTCTCACATGATCTACTTAGCCTCACCGCCACGGTAGGAGTTCTCTAGTCAGCTAATACCATTTGCGCAACCCGAGTTTTGGTTTTTCCCTCGAGCACTTGTTTACCTCAGTCTAGTAAAGATCAGCAAGACGTCATCCTGCATTTCTCGCCGCCCGATCACCCACTCAGCCATCCCGCGGGAGGATATGTCCACACGCGCCACCCTGTCACGTCCGCCAGTCACAATGCGTATTTGCACGCCCACGTAAGCATAGATAAGCATGCAGAAGCTCACTGGTTCTCACTTTTTTGGGGGGCCCTAAGCTCACAGATCGACAGGTCGTAAAGCTTGATCGCGGAGACGCGCTTGGCAGGGCTGAAGATAGGTGTCGGGAAGGGGAGTGGCCGGCTGGCTATGGGATGGTGTCCCATGATGAAGGTTCTTCTCCAGGGTGCACACAATGCGGGGTTTAACACCCTACCTTATATATGTCCCTCTTCTCCTTGGGAAAGCGTAGATCCTAGAATCGGATTGGAATACGTAAACCTTTACGTTTTGTATATTCACATCTTTTTCGATACGTCCGTCTTACATGAAGCACAATTGTGGCAGTATATCCCCTGGTTCTAGTCTAGGATATTTCAAAATGGCCGAGGATACGGGGATGGAGCGGTATACCTCGTATGGGCGCGGCGGAGCTGGGAATATGCGTATGCTTACCCATTTTGCTCCTACCTTTCTCTCTTTCAGGGCGCTAACCGAGTCCAGGCCGTCCCTCGGCCGTTCGCAAAGCGCGAGAGATACTGAACAGCCTCAGCGATAACGGTAAGTTTGGCTCTTTTTCTTTTTTTTTCTTTCCCTCCCTCCCCAAAATCCGGACCGGGTTTTCGGTTGATGACTAAGTGCTGGTTAGAAACACCACGCCGTCGTCGAAGCAGCACGTGGAGTGGGTCCCCAAGTCATGATCGACGCACAAGTATCACGAGCTTGAAGGGCCTATTTAGGAGAGCCAGTTAGCTAGATGAAGACAGAATTTGAGTGTACGAAAATGACATTATCGTTCGAGTAGCAGAGCTCAGTCGGAGAGAATGAGGAGTGTGCATGGGATCAAATTTGCAAATGCTTATTAGTCGACCAACTGCAAGGGCTGAATATCGAGCAAGACGAGGAAAGTTAGCAAGATATGCGACAGAGGCCTCGATTACTTGCCCTTCCATGTTCTCTGTGCTATGATGTACTTGGCGTTGCTCCTCGCGTTGCTCAAATAGCTAAGATGCGGATCGAATCAAAGTCCATCAATCCTCCCATCCAGAGCCAAATCACCATCCTCGTTTTTGGTCTGTCCCATTCATTTCCACCAGAATCCAGCCGCTCACAAGCATACGTCCTGCACAACCTCCAAGCCCATACGATACTACCGCACTCTCAATGGTCAACACCCTCCATTTTCCCCACCGTGCTCATATATCGAAAGCCAACTCACCCTCTCCTTGGTGAGAAAGAAACAAAAGGGGGTATAAGCTTTTGCGCTAAGGAAAAAAAAAGAAAACCAGGACAGTTGAAAATGTCGGCTTCCGAAGGAATCCGCATAGGAGTTTCTTCAAAACGCGCCGGCCTGGCAGCGGCAGATGAAAAGGAAATCCCCGCAGCCCTCAATTGAGCTGACTAAAGCCCGGGTTAGGTGACCAGTACGCGCACACGTACCTATACCCGTACTCGCCATTCTCATGTTCCATATAGTCCAAATATCCGAAGCTTGTGTCTTCCCAAGTTAGTACAAATCAATGCCCAAAACGGCCAAAAGATTAAAACATTCAAAATCCATCTTTAATCAACGCACTAGGATCATAGTTGTTTCCACCTCCTCCATTCGTCGATGAACTCTGCAACTGTTGCTGGGCTGCCGCAGCCGTAGCTTGTGCTTGAGCTGCTTCGCTTGCAGCTTTCATGGCTGCGGTAAGATCATCACCATGTTCCGGTAGATTTGATGCTGTGATACCATTACCGCCGCCGATGGTTGGTTTCGCGTCAGTACCCTCACGCTCTCCCACCGCGGCCGCGGCGAGGTGTTGGAGCCCGGCCATGTTCGGTTGCGTGGCCGGACTCGTCCGTTCAGGCACCGCGTTCGAGGGTGTTGGCGCCTTCTTTTGATGCAGGAGGTCACGAATTGCAGCGTCCCAGCCAAGGTTGTCGAAACTCCTATGGATGATTTGTCCACTAGCGAGGCCGTCGGTCATTTCTTTCATACTGGCGTGCGCCTCGACTTGGGTCTCTACACGATCTGATAGATCCGTGAGGGACGTAGCAACAAGGCTAGCGAATATGTGGTGAAGTGGCGATATTAACCCACTTGCCAGATTGCTAAGAAGTTCCTTGGTCAAGGTGAGGATTTCGGTGGAAGAACCAAGTTCGGAAAGGCGAGCAATGAAGATACGGAGATATTGGTAGGCAAGGTACGGTGGAGAGTTCGGCGGTAGGTCCGTGATTTCAAGTGATTCCCGGAAGCGAGTGAGTTGCCCATTAAGGTAAAGAGAAGAAGGCGAGCCCGCAGTCAGTGCCGCGAAAGCGTACGGCGACGAAGGGTCGATATTAGGAACGTTGCCCGCTCTCATGATATAAGCGACCTGTCCGACAATATCCGCGACACCTAGGTGTATCAGTAAGCGATGAATGACGAAAGTCCATTAGTTACTCACGTGCTAGGTGGAAGCCCGTCTCCCCGAGCGCGTTGAAATCAGCTCGAGATACTGACCCCGAATGCAGCGGCAATATGATATCCTTTGACCTGCTAGTAGCGTGGAAGCGATCTAGTATGAAAGCGATCCAGAAGGTTCGGCGCGCGGCCTCGTAGATTTCGGTGTCCTGCTCTCGCAAAGCCGTCAGGATTTTGGCGTCGTTGATACCAACGTCGCTAATACAACCGGCTAGCCGACCCAATAGCTCGGCTGTGCTACCTATCG
Organism: Darksidea phi; assembly: GCA_030770425.1. NCBI lineage: Eukaryota > Fungi > Ascomycota > Dothideomycetes > Pleosporales > Lentitheciaceae > Darksidea > Darksidea phi. Next base: position 69,675 of record JASJFT010000161.1, on the reverse strand, counting down.
TGCCCGGACCCGGTCTATCGGAGGCGATGATTAAGAAGAGAAGCGACTGACAGTACGCCAAGCTATTGAAGAAATGCTGTGAGCTATCTACGTCGCTGAGAATATGCTTCGCAGCATCGACAGCCTCGTAGCACTGGTGAATCAGTTGGTTTATGCTGACCTCGCTGGGCGGCAGAGCTCTGGTTGCAAATGAGCGGACACTGCACTCTAGTGCTAAGAAGAACGCTTCTCGCAGCTTCGGGGGGCATTGCGTGAGACGATTTAGTGGAGATGATTCCTGAGGAAGAAGCGGCAATGTTGGGTGTATGGTGTTGTAGTACCTGGTGTTGGTTAGCATGATTCGTGGTGTTACATCTGCTATCCGCGTTCCCGCAAGGGACAAGCGGCCGTGCAATCTAGAAGAGGATGGATGTGTTGTAAAAAATCAGGGAATGCCTACGCTTTGATCGTTGCCTCATTAGATCCCGTGATCAGGTTGCCGGCGAGCGTCATCTCCCCGAAGGAGATGCGTCGATTACCATTCGCGGCGGTACCGTTGAGTGAATGTTCTTGACAAGTCAGCGGATAGAGCGTCTCGGTCCCGTAGGTGTGGGATGTACCGCGGTCTTGGCCAGACCAGTTCGCACGACCATATACATCTTGGAAATTATCAGACATGGAGTGAGTGCGCTTCCGGGGAAACTGAACGGGCGGCGGAGCATCCCCCAAGCCTGGTTCGCCGACAGTTCCGAAGTCATAACCCGGAGCCTGGGGGTGCTGCATCTGGTTCTCCAGCGAGTGCAAGCGATCGGACAATTCCTTAATGTAGCTGCACACGCGATTAGTTGGCTGACCTGGTGAGGGCGTATGCCACATACCCTTTGCTGGGCCCGCGCTTCATCGGCTGCCGACTGAACTGGCAGCGCGCGCTGGTCCGCTTGCAGCTCGAACAAGCTTCCGGTCCATTCTCGCTGGTCGCGTCGCATCGAATCTGCCAGGTTGTGAGCAATGCGCACCTTTGGCGGGACGCGGTGGTAGTGGTTACCTTCTTGCGCCGGCACTCGTCGCAGGCGCGCGACACCTTGGAGCGCTTCCGGCTCCCGCTATCATGGTCGCCGTAGGGGTTGTGATCGTCCATGCCCATGACTGACTGTGCAGACTGCGCCATGTGCTGCGGGGAGTGCGTGGGGCGCGGGGGAGTCGGGAAGTGGTGATGCACCGGGTTCATGGCGCCCATCTGATGCACCTGGGGAGGTCCCGCGTGCAGCATCTCGGTGCCCTGCTGCAGTTGCTGCAGGTTCTCGCGCAGTTGCAGCTCCGGGTCGGTGTGGATGTGCTGCTGTTGCTGCGCGGGAGGCGTACCTCCGTTCTGGTTCATGTATATGCCGCCAGAGCCCGCGCCGAGCTGGTGGTCCGGATCGCCGTAGGAGCTGCTGGTGGCCATGGTCGAGGGCGTCGCGGCGGCGACAACGGAGAATACGCGCTGCGCGACGTTGGGATCGCGGGTTGCGGGGGGATGGGTGATAGCGCGCGCGCTGGGCGGGTTCAGTGGTGTTGTGAGCGAGGACGTGCAGTGATGGCCGAGGTTTTGCTCGCTTTACGGCTTTGGTACTAGCGCGGATCATGGAGACGCTCTGCAGAGACACTGGGGCGGCGAGAAGGAGCCTCATGTTCGACACGGGCTATCTGGACTTGCATTCTGCCTCCGTCCGCCATGTTCCTACAAAAGCACGATGTTTCGGTGAGCGGAGGAGGTCGCTCTCCGGACAAACTACGCCTCCGATTATCGACAAGATCAACCACTCATCAGTGCACTTGCTTCATAAGTCTGTCGCCTGCAATTCTGCACATAACCAGAAGGAATAGTTCGGAGAGCGAGAGCGACAGACGCATGCAGAGTGCGCGACGGGAGGACTGCATCTGGCGTCCAGCCGTTTAACCGTTGCGCGACTCCGCAGAGACACGGGACATCTATCGACAAGTTCAAAGAATAGCCGCCTATATTCGATCTTCTGCGGCAGCCACATATAGCACATGCACACTATAGTATGCAGCTATGGGATCGCCCAGCTGGGTGGCCGCCCGCCAGCCGCGGCGATGACCAGGGACCGGCAACGTGCTGTGCTGCTGTGCTCGCGTCGACGACGTCTGCGTTGCACAGTGGCACAGATATCTCCCTCGCCCGACTCCAGCACAGTTGTCCTCCAGACCACGGTGATTCTTGCCGTCGCACCTCATCTGGGATGATATTGCATGTATCGAGCCGACGCCAGCACGAGCTGCCACGGAGGACTAATTGAGCAGCCGTTTCAAGCTGAACGAAGGCCAACGCATGGCAACGAACGCGCCCGGCCGCCTCCCTCCTGCGCTCTGTAGGGCATCTCGACGCCCTACTACCGGCAATCACCGAGGCTCGACTCTGGCGGCGCAGGGCCTGGTACCTGAGGTTGTGCCTCGCAGAGGCTCATGTTCGCTGGCATGTCGCTGCAGACCATCAGCAGGATCTCCCGCTTGGCAACGGCAGGGTCGTCAGCGCGTCACGGGCGCCCTGCGCTTTCATGCCCGTGCTAGGTCAGATGAGGCCGGTGTGGGTGTGGGTGAGGGTGCGGGTGAGGGTGCGGGCGTTGGTCTGCAACGAAACGCCGGCCGACGAGGCCCCACCGTCGTCGTCGGCGGTTCGCACGCACGGGAGATGGGATGGGGGGACGGGGGAGAGAGGGGAGAGAGGGCCCACGCAGCGACCTCCGCACGCCTCTCCAGCACCCACCGTGTCCTCCCGAGACGTCGCCAGTCGCCCGTCGCCGTCGCCCGTCGCCCGTCGCCAGGCGCCCGTCGCCAGCCACCAGCGCTCCAGCACGCCCAGCGGCCACGGCGGCACATCGGTGCTGCAACCACGCCAGGCAGCATGCATCCCCCACTCGCAAGGATCGTCGACGGGCTAACGCAGCAGGGCTCGCCTGTCTGCGCCGCTTGGCTGCCGATTCTTCCCTCAGTCCCGGGCCCGTGCGCTGCAGAGCCGTGCTGCCGTAATCGGTCTAGCATCGAGTCCCACGGGCGGATCGTTGCGTACTTTAGCGGGCCTCCGCCGCACTCTCTCTGCCTCTTACACCTCTTCCACCCTCGTCGCCTTGCACTGTCGCCGTTTTGTTGGCCTCACCACCGCACCTCCCACGCACGCTTACGGCCAGTTGCCGCCACGGCACTGTGCTCGGTCTTCTCTGCCTCTGAAATTCCGCACCGCCCTCCACTCTCCACTCTCCACTCCGGCGTTCACGGTCTCGCTCGCGGCATATTCTTACCATTGGAAGAGATACCCCCGGCGTTGGCATTTTACAGTCTTGTGTCTTACTACAACTTCTGGTTTCTCATTGTCCGCTGTTGCACCTCCTGCGCAGCCCCAACTCTCCCTCTGCTTCGCTTCTCTCCCGCCTCCTAGCCTCGCGCTACCTCACCGCTCGGCAACTAGGTGCTGCGACGACCGCATTTGGCCGCGAACTCGTCGGCATGCCTCTTATTGACGGCGAGAAATATGCGTGCCAGTCCTGCATAAAGGGCCATCGCGTGAGCGGGTGTAACCACACGGGTGCGTACCGCCTGCTCGGAAGCGGAGCCTCGCTAGGGAGCCCGCATGGCTGACTTCGTCTTGCAGATCGCGAGTTGCACCACATCAACCCCAAGGGTCGTCCTGTCAAGCAATGCGAGCACTGCCGTGGTGCGCGCAAGTCCAAGTCCCACCACGCCAAGTGCGACTGTGGCGACAAGAAGGACAAGATCAAGGCCAAGGACGATGGGAAGGGTGAGCTTGGTGCCGACCTCCGCGTCGATGCAGTCTAACCGTGTCACAGCTCATAGCAGCCACTGCGGCTGCCATACGGGCGGCAAATGCATGTGCGGCGTCAAGAAAGAGATCCCCGGCCTGAGGCTCGACACCAGCCGACAGACGCTCCACGACATGCGCTCTAGGCCCAAGGTCTCGGCTACTCATTCGGAAAGCAACCTAACCGTCTTCGCGAACGGCCACCACAGACCCTGTCACAGAAACAACAACTCTGCTCATATCTCGGGGTTGCCTTACCAGCTCTCGCGTCCGCATTCCCTCCACGGCACCCCCGCATTTTCCGCGCTTGTGCAGGGGAACAGCTACAACTCTGTGGAACTGTCGCGAGATACCCACTCTCTGGTGAACAATGATTTCCACGCCGCCTTCGGTTCGACCCCACGCTCTACTGACATTCTTCCACCGACTCCTTTGACCGGGAGTATCGAATCGGGCAACTTCCAGGGGAGTTTTCCGGATGGCTTCCAGGATGGCTTTCAGGATAACTTTCAGGATCCGTTGTTTACTGGCCAAAGCTCGACCTTTGGCCAGGGTGGTAATTCTCCGACCGAGAGCCACTTGAGTGAGACTCTTGCGGGTCCGTGGCCGTGGGCCGTCAACCCCAACCTCGTCTACGAAAGTCTGTCAACATCGCCATCGCAGTCGCAAGAATACCTGCCCGCTCTAGAAAACGAGTGGGCAATTCCGTCTGCCGGTTTGGCTAATCCGTCCTGGTCTGCCGGCGACCTCCCCCTCGATCCCAGCAAGTTGTCAGACAACCTCGCAGAACCGGTCTCACACAGTGGAGAGTCCAAGCAAAGTGCGCCTGGCCTTACGACCTCTTCTTCTCCATCAGAAATGGGCGAACCCGGTCTTTTTGGCGACCTCGATTTCAGAGCCCCGCCATCTACTGCTGGCGAGTCCCTGTTCTGGGAGGACAGCCCAGTCCACCGTGTTGCGCCGCCTGTGGCGAATGAGAGTCGCGCGCCCACATCAGCTCCTCAACGCTCCACTCCAGAACCTCAGGGGCTTGAGCTTCAATTCTCCAAGACTTTGCCGCCGATGGCAGCTACCACGGCCAGCAGCGCTTCAAGCTTGTATGGAGAAGCGCAAGCCATTGCCATGCCAAGCAGCGTTAACGACGCCCCCCCAAGTGCTCCCTGGATGTTAAACCAACCTACCACAGTATACCCTAGCAGCATTTACGCTACATTCGGTCTCCCGAACACATTCAACAGCTGGCGCTAGCTTCCTCGACAGCAGCTGGCACGGCTATTTCAGCCTTCATTTTTACGACGCCACGAATGATGACGCCCTGTGCACTTTATCCACATTGGAACCCTACAATCTTTATTCGGAGTCCAAAATTTTACCACTATGGCGGCTGGAAACCTCCGGTTGCCAGTGTATATACCATATTCCGGCTCGAACCCCCTTTATTTCTGCGTTCGAGGCGATGTTCCATAGATACTAACGTTTGCGTATGGCTGGATTTTCAGCGACCGAGCATCATTATATAACATTACGGCGGTGTTCTCGAGCGTGGGCGCTTACTTGATGGGTTTGAGGGTCATAGAAAAACTATAGACTCGGGCATTGGCGTTTTCTTACTCGTAGATGCTACATCGGAATATCATTACCGGTCTCCTATGATTTACAGCCTGTTAACACATTGAATCGTTGCGCCCCCGGGTATGTAATGGGTTGCTGTCAGAGTATCGCCGGCGGCGAGTCACGTCCGCTGCTGCAGGGCTGACGCGAGTGTCGATGCAGCAGAGATTTCTCCACCGCTGATTGATCGGTCATCAGACAAGGATCCTCTCAGCGAAGCCCTGTGCCCACTTCGCGAGCGAACGAACGTTTTTGCTTTTGCGGCGTAGAAGGCGTCTAGCCAGCCACAACTCACGGCCCAAGATGCACCTTGGTTTGCTCGAGTGACTAATCCCACGCATGATGACGGTGCTGGTCACGCCCTGCTCGAGGCTCTCTCAGCCATGCTGCCAAAGCAGCCCACGTCCGTTCGTATATCGGTAACTCTTTCGGGGCGACAGAGCATGACGAGGTGCACACTCGTCGTGAATTGGGCGTCCTGCACAGCACGCACAGCCGCTCTGGTCTTGGATGGGACGGCTGGCCAACCAGATGCCTTGCACCTACCCGGTCTCGCGAAAGCGCAATGGCGGGCAGCAACTTCCAATAGCGAAAATGTCTCATGCATGCAATGCACAGCCGTTTTGGCGACGAGTGCAGCCTCCCAGTCCCTATACTCATCTTGTACCCGTACATATGTATCGCGTGGCACCTCGTCGTGTCTAGCTTTGGGGAAGCGAGGTGGGGAAGCCCTTGAGTGCTGATGATGCGCGCCGGATAGTACATGTTACGGGCACAACTGTCTCTCGCGCCTCTGTGCTTCTAAACCTGTCATCGGCTTCTACGTGCGTTTCAAGATATGCATGTGTTCAGCTGCATGCGCAGAGAGTCGATCCGTCCATCCACTAGCGTTGACCTTGAACGAATTGACACCCCTCTAGGCTGTGCCATGGTGTACACCAGTACAAGCTTGGGAAAACCACCTAATCCTCTTTTTGGCGACTCCCTGGCGACCTCGAACACTTGCTTCGTTCGTACGAAGCGTCACTTGGAAATATCTAGTACCACCATATCTACATCGCTCTGCGTAACCATTTCGCAAAACCGTTACTCTGAAAGTGGATCAAGTTAATTACGTACGAGTCGATGTAGACTTTATCCACCCTGTCCACATCCGGCGGCAGATCGACACCCAATGGTATCGACAAGCGGGCTCATCGGAGAATTGATCTGTGCAACATCGATTCGCTGGTACAGGAATGGATAGCGCAAAGTGAGGAGTTGGTGGAGCCAGAACGTTTGTGCCTATGTTCTCAATTGAGCCTCATAGCTCGTTATGTCATGCCAGGGTAATCGCTGATTCGTCTTGAAATGCAGGCAAACTCTTTTGTCGAGCAGATTGCGATCAGCCTTGGGTTACGCAAGCGGGTGTTCACAAGACCCTTGCCAGTTCGTGTTACTCCTTCACCGGTGTTATGCAGAGTCCTCCGATGACAAGGCACAACAGGCCCAGCCGGCCCAGCTTTGTCATGCTCCTGCATGTCAAGCGAGAGAAACCCTTGACACTGTATAGATCGTAAGCCAATAAGGTATCGCCAACCACCGATATGACCGCCTCTCCCTCGAATTCTGCGGACCGCCTTTCTAGAAGCCTGTTACCCTTTCCGTTGCTGCTCAAGGTCCTTGCTCTCCCAAAGCATCATTCGAACCGCCTTGTTCGCCCACGGATGCATCGAGCTATCCGTAGCCGCATGAATTTTTGAGGCAACGAATGACATTTCAGCCAAGTATCCACTTCCGCTCCTGCCGAGTCACCTCCCGCAACATTGCTTCTTCAGCCCTACGCCCTCCGGATAGGGGCGTATTTACAGTCCCGTGCTCGGTTTTGTAGTGCCGGATCAAAGCTTTTGTGGCGGTAGGGATTTTCCTCGTAGAATTTATGTTGATGCATGACCGTCATCACCTTGCAAGCAACAGGACGCCAAAAAACCCAAGCCATGTGGGTGACTGTAGCATTGTGATGGCATCCCACGCCAGATGCTTGCTTTTTCTGTGGTTCGACCACCCACGAAGACTTTTTAGTGAGGACGATCACTAATAATCACTTCACTTGATTGAGCATGAGCTGATGTCAGGTTGAGCGTTGGCTTATGTCAAGTTAAATACTGTACTTGGCCACAACACGTTTTTGCATTCGGCCTTGTGACCAAACCATCGGGCACGAGTAAGCGGCTGCTCACTTCCGAGTCGCCTACGTAGCCTAGTGTACGGTCGCGCGGCTGCAGTTGTTGCAAGGGACTAAAGGACTGGTCAAAGACTAGCACGCAGACAATACGCATGGACGACGCTGAGGGGCCGCTACTTATGAGGTACCTGCGCGTCTGGACCTTGATAGTCTGCGAGCCCAATAATTTCTTTCGCCAGTTCTTCCTTCATTGACGCCCAACACACACACGTATACTTCATGCATATAGGCACGTTCAAGACGAGCACTATATGAGAGACGCCATACTCCATATTTTTGAAAAATGATTTTAAACGAGGCGGCTGTAGCATGTATGCTCATCAGCATTCGCCGCTTTACATGCTTCGGTTTAAGGGGAGTTATGGATCTTATTGACTACTACAAAGACATACAACATATCACCAGTGTGCCTTCAAAAGGGTTCAGACAACGGATCCATAGCATCGTTTTGTGCTCAGCTCCTAGAGAACTAGACCAAACTCTACGGACACTTCCGCCAATTGCACTAAGCAAAGTGTACCAACACCCTATGCCAGGGCATTGTGCATCTCTTCATGAATATAGACGTCAAAAGTCTACGAGGAACTCACGTGTACGAATCCCTTCAAATCACATCTACTCTATAGCTATATCCAACCGTGCCTCCGTCCATATCCTATCCCCGCTTATACCAACCATGCCTCTCCACCATCCGAGCGCATCTTCAACAACCAACCCCGTCTACACTCACCAACACCTTCCGAGCCATAGCTCCAGACAACCCAGCAAATGCACAAGCATGAATGTTCCGCTCCGCGTCTTCATTTCGCCGCAAAGCACGGTTGAGCTCCAGCTACCCATAGAAGTCCCGTCACATACTAATACCACTACATTGCCGTTCCGAGTAAGTGAATCGATCGCAACCCGTTGATATCCAAACAGCACATACATAGTAAGTCTTATGCTTATAATCTGCATGTAGCCCTACAGGGGAAGTGCATGCGTCGCTGAAGCACCGGCCCATCGCTCCCCAGATTCCTGGCTTCTTTGGGGGTAAATGTGTGCAGGCCGGAAGTTGGACATCACCATAAACTACTCGACTACGTTTATTGAGCTCGGCGCCTTTCGGCTCGTCTCAACGTAGCTCGCTAGTCTCGCATTGTGCGTTAGGTGTTGCATCTCCGGGGCTAAACTATCTGCGATGTTTTGGGCGAGCGATTCGGTGAATTCTTAACGATATTACTATACGTTGATACGTTGGTACAGTCGGCGAGATTGAAGTGGTAAGGAAGAGAACGTCTAGAACATGTCGCGCTGCTGATAATGCCGATCCGTGCCAAAGGATAATTGAATCCTCTATTTGGATATATTGATGAAGTAAAATACTATGAAGGGCGCTGTGGCAAAAATTACTATATAGTGAGATGAACTACAGCGCATTTAAAGGACGCGCTTTCACTCCCTTGCCTAGTATTCCTGCGCATCAATGCGAAGAGTAATGAAATGGAGACATGGATAACGAAAATATCGACGTGGAATTTTTAGCTCCATCACATCGTGCGAAAACATGAGAAAGATCAAGAACACCATCCTTTCTCTTCCAAGTTATCTTCGCGCGACCAGATTATCGTATCATACAGTACTAGAGGACTCCGAAGTGGGGCCATATGTCTTCCCTATTCATCCAAAGCCGGGCGCAATCCTAGCCCAGCATGCGTCCATGTCGTCCACAAGTGCGAGAAAGTTGTCGTCTTCGAGGTGCTGTAAAATAAAGCTATTCAAGGCGTCCATGCGTACTTCATTCGATTGCTTCGCATATACCTCGAGTTCGGCCATAGCAGTGTCTGCGCCGTTGCTATCCTCTGAACTAACATGATTTTGGTAATTGGCGTCTGATGTTGGTGGTGTGGGCAAGACAGCTAATGGCTCTGATATGCGCTCGTTCTGCGCACTATCACTGATGGCGCTGAGAGGGCGATTCTTGGCCGCGCTATTGCTGCTGACCGGCCTAAAGGGTGGAGGGGAGCTATTAAGGCGCTGGTTTTCTTGCTCCGTGGCAACGGTTGACGTGGGACGAAAGACTCCATCGGTTCCTCGGCTAAGTATTCGCCTATTGGGGTCGGCCTTCGGCTGAGGTCCGGTATGGATGTTGTTGAGTGGAGTTGGTTTAGGAAGGGGAGGAAGTTCAGCAGCAGGGCTACTTCCTGCTCTCGAGGTTGGTCTCTGGCGGGCTGCGCGAGACGGTGGTAAGGGGGGAGGCCCCATAAGGCTACTAGAGGGTCGACTTCCTGGCCGCACACTCTCGCTTCCCCTGGACTTGGGCGTATCGGGGCGTTGGAAGGGAAGTTCACGTCGCGGTGGAAGTTCACTGGTGCTTGGCCTCGCGAACAGTATAGCAGTGTCAGGACGAGCCGCCGACATTGGCCGGCTCTCCGTGGTGGTGGGGAGCTCTGAATAGCGGTCATATGTTGATACGGTTGATGAAGAGTCGGGCCTGGGAAAGTACACCGGAGGAGTCAACGGATCGGGATTAAGAGGCTTAGCGGAGGAGGGCCGCGCCACCACCTCACCTAGTTGAATTTGCAGCGAGGGTGCCGCGGCCGCCGCTGCCGTGAATGGTCGGTTGGTGATCTCAGAAAGCTGAGAAGGTGGGCAAGATGGACCGCCACTCTGAGGCCTCGCAAGGTCCTTCGAAGCGTTCGGCACATTGCCTTGAGCTGATGTCATCCAAAGGCCAAGGTGACGAAGGTGGTCAATTGCCGCTTCGTACTCCTTCGTAGAAGCAAACCTCATCTGAATGCGACGAACCTTGGCAACAATCTTAGCAACTGATTATTGCTGCAGACAGGCTTCGTTACCTTCCCTACATCTCGTAGAGTCCATCGTAAAGCTAGCAAGGGGCATTTGTTGATACCAGAAACTGGTAGCTGATCACATTTGACCCCGGCGCCGTGCCGAGCGAGCGTCTGCGTCAGTTGTTTGCCTTCACGGATCATCTCCTCGAGAGGAATGTCGTACTAGTATAGTGAGTTAGTCCATAGTTTGCTTGTGAGTTCCGGATAGCTGTCCTTGTTCTTACTAAGACCTGCGAAGCTTGTACTATCCTGAGAAATTCGGAAAGAGTGCCACCCGATCGGAAGGTATCAAATACGGCGACGAGGTCATTTTGTCTGTGTTTCCATTCGAATTGCTGTGTTGTATATTCTGGAGGCAGGTCTGCCGTGTAGGAGAGCTTCGCTAGGTTTAAAGTGAGCATGGTGTCAGTGAAGTTGCAGGAGTTAGTTTGAGATCAAAAGCCTTCACTCAATTATGAGTTGCCGTTGTGTGCCTAGGCCGGGCGGTTCTCGAAGCGAGTATCGTTGAGACGGCAGAGGAAGGAGCGTGTCAGAGGTTTGAAGAAAACCGCGTCATGTGACTGGGTCTGTGCATCGACCTAGTGCGCAAGGTGGAACTCTGAGCTTTGCATTCTGATGTTCATCACCATCGCGAACCACGCGCGCCGCGCCATTTACTGAGTCCACACCGCCTCTTGCCATTGCGCACGCTTCAGTCATTGCACCCTGTTAATGCATTCCCGCCCGCGTCACACGAGACCCAGGTGAAAGCGCTGATTGCAGCATGGCGCCCAAGGACAAACAGCCACGCGAAGCTTCTATCGAGCGCACGACAGAATACGAAGAATTCCTAGAGGAGCTGGCGAAATTCCACGAGAAAAGAGGGTGGGCATTCCGTTTGCGCGCCGTTGCTGATTTGGGGAGTATTGACGGTGATTCGTAGAACCATCCTGGACCGCGAACCTAAAGTCGGGAGCCGGCATGTTGACCTATTGCGCCTGTACAAACGCGTCATTTCGGAAGGCGGATACGATAAGGTCTCAGACACAAAAGGTAACAAGCTTGCTTGGAGGCGTCTGGCGGGCGAATTTCTACCTGGTAGCTCCAACTTGACTACCCAAGCCTTCCTCGTCAAGACGGCATACTACAAAAACCTTGCGTACGCTGTTCACTGCTCTTTCTAGCTGCACCAGGACTTAACATGCGCTTAGTGCCTACGAAATCGCCACCATCCACAAGCGCGAACCGCCGCCCAAAGAGATCCTCGAAGACGTGTCTGCGAAAGGAGGTGACCTGCTGAGTCGGACCACTGAGAACTATTTCCGCCCTATCAGCAGGGAAACTGAGCGATTGCGAAACGGTGACGACGACTCAGAAGAGTCAGACGAGGAGGGTGAAAAAGGAACACCGCGCGCGGACAAGATGGACGTAGACGAACCGGGAAGCCTTGGGCGCTCGACAAGATGCACGTACCTTCACTACCACAAGCGCAAATCCCTTACTAACTACGCCCCAGCCCTCCGCCATGCCCCACCGCAGCGTGTACTCTTCCAACCCGAAGTATCCAGGCGCGAGACGCGCCAATCCACCGGAAACATGAACTCGCCGCAGCCGGGACAAACGAATGGCGTCTACGGCACGAGCGGTGCAGCCATGACGATAGCGAGTTACGAGCCGCGGACTGCCGTGCCCTCCAACATGAAGCCTGTATCGACGCCGTCGAACAATCCAGAATATTTCAACCAGTTGCGCAGGAAACAGATTGTTAACAGGAGAAATAGGCCCGTACCGCTGAAAGGGATGATGCTCCCCGGCACGGGATTTCCGGGACCGAACATCTACCTCCGCGCTCTCCATGCCCTACGGTCAAAGGAACCAGAAGAGGAAGCATATGCACTACACCACTTAGTCAAGATATCTCACGAGCGCGGTGACAAGTATCGATTCGACCAATTTCCCGGTCTCGCTGAGGCACTCATCGAAAAAGTAATTCAGGTGGCATCCTTATTCTACGACGTCAACTGGGAGATCTCCTATGTTGAAGAAGACATGAACCAACCAAACGTCCTCAATGGCCTTAGTGCTACGGAAGACCTGTTGCGACGTATACAGTCGCTTCAGACTCTGGAGATACAGGACGATCTTTTGCCAGACAACAATGCCAAGGCATTGAATATGATCAACGAGGCCGCACTAATCCTCCGAAACATGGTCATGCTTCATGAGAACGCGCTCTACGCCTCCACTATCCACTCTATCAAGGACCTGATTGTTATCGTTCTCAATCTGCCGAACCACCCAAGCGTAATCGAATTGCAACACTACGGTCTCGAAATCGCCGAACAACTGACTAGATTCTGGTTTTTGGATGCCCAAAATCCCCTCTATCAATCTTTACTTGTCCAGATCGACTCGGACGACCGAGGAAAAATCATCACATCACTCAGAGCTCTTGGCCGCATTGCAATGAACCTCGAGGCGACCAACAAGATGCCCGGCGTATCGAAGACAACTCTCAAATCATTATGCGATTGGCTCCTGGTGGAGGACGAAGAACTTCGCAATGCGTGTTTGGACTTCCTCTACCTGTTCACCGGGTTTGTGGAAAATGTTGAGATGCTTGTGAATGAGGTCGATGTAGAATGTCTTGTGAACCAGCTCGTTCGGCTTTTGCAATTCGGTTCGCAGGCTTTCGAAGAACGGCGAAGCAATCCGAAATCGTCGAAATCTTCATCTCACGCAGAGGCCGCGCCGAAGCTGTCATCTGCGATCATTGAGCAACTGGTAACCCTAGACGAACCAGAGCGAAGCTCGCAGTGGTTACGGACGTGCTTTGAAGAGGATCCTGTGGGAGAAATTACGCAAATTCAATTGTGGTCGGCCTATAACGCGGCGTTCACAGATACCATGACGAACAACTCAGCGTACAAAGCGCTCATGCCGGCGAAAGATTTCATCACGAACGTATCTACGACCTTCAGTAGTGCTTCTGCTCAGGTTATTAATAGTAACGGAGCGGCAAAGTACACCATTCGAGGCATCCGCCCCCGTTCCGTGCCCATCGATCCCTCCACGAAGAAGTCATATATGCGATGTTGTTGGCACCCGCCAAGTTTGCTGAATGGCTTTTCGGATACGAAACATTCGACGGCTAAGATTGAGTGCGGCGAGTTTGCATTTGGGGCAAAAGCTATGTGGGAACACATCGTCTTGACACATTTAAAGGTGCCCAGAGACGAGACTGGCAAATGGTTGCTGGAGCAAAAGCCTGACATTAACATGGAAAATGGAGATGCCGTCAGCGCGGCAAAACCGACAAAGTACTTCTGCCATTGGGGTGGTTGCACACACTTTGGCTCTACCGGGACGGATTCTGCCTTTGAAGCCGGTCAGCACGTTAAAACGCATCTCCCTGATACAAGCCTTCGTCACGCTATACACGCAAGGCACAACCGCACACCTTCCAGCTCCGCACCACCCACTACTTCCGCGCAAGTCCGCCACGAAAACTTCCAGCCGCAATTTGGTCAGCCTGTTGGTCTCGGTAGCCTAGGTATGGGCACCCGCTACAACGACAAATACGCATACAATACCTCCAATCTTCCCCAATCAAATCAACAAATGGCCTCCCCCCAGCCCGCTCCTAACTTCCGCTACTATAACACCGCAACCGATGAAGCTAACGACGCCGCCGGGCTTCCCCTCTCGTCCGTCCTAGTCCTACGCAACCTTGCGCGCCAACTTGGCAAACTCCCGCCACCATCTTCTATTCACGAGGTGCCCGATTCCCCCACCCACAAGCGCACCTTTAGCGAATCGAGTCCCGAGCATCGACGGAGCACGGGCGCGAAGAAGCCGAGGTTGAGCGACGCGGCGAGAGAGGCGGAAAGAGACATTGAGAGGGATGAGCAAGAGGAGCAAGAAGCACAACAAGCAGGATGGGTACCGAGGGTATTCGCGCCAGTCAAGGAGCAGTTGGGTTTTGTGATGGCGCACAATCTGACATTGAGGAATTATATGGGCGCACTGTTCCGCGCTATCGCCGAGGGGGGAGGTTGAGCACATGGATTTCGGGAGAAGGTACCAGAGCACGGAGGATGTGATTCTCTAGTCGGCGTTCGCGGTGGTCTAATGAGCAGCATAACTGTTATGGAGTATTAGTGGACCGGTGACCGTTTAGGTTCGAGATACCTCGGCGTACAGGTTTCGTCATGTTCAAAGCGACTCACCTTGTGGATTTCATAGTGGGCATGTTGGTCTTGGTCCCAATCTATGCGTCATATTTAGTCGTCACTTGGGGTTCCTTCCGAGGGCTTGCGTTTGCATCTTCGTTTCGATGCTTTGGTAACAAGAGGGTTGTCAATATTACTCTCCCATTGACATAGTTCATTTCATCAAGGCGAAGTTCCCCGTTCCCGGAACTGTGTCCAGCTGACTAATACACATCCTCCGCCTAGCTTTTGCCCCGCTATCGATCGGAAAAAAGGTTACAGTTGACCCCACCAAAACCTCCTGGAAGACAAACAATGACTGTCCCCGCTCCCACAACCGCGCCCATTCTCTCGACGCCGGAGACCCACATTTTTGAAGACCCTACGCCTGCTGTTGATACTACAAGCCTTGTGCGGTTGGACGATGAACAAATTGCGATTACTTATGAGATCGAGAAGACGGCGAGAGAAATTAGGGAGGGGAGGTGGAAGAGGATTGCGCTTCAGTTTCCGGATATGATGTTGGTGGACGCACCGAGGGTTTATGAACAACTAAGCAAGGGGCTGGGGAGGAAGAGGGCTGAGAGGTACAGGGTAGGGAAAGACGCGCGGACCGAGACGGCAGAGCAAGTTGCGCACAAGTTGGAAAACACGAATATAAGCGATGCATTGGAAGAGGAGGAGAGGCTCTTCATACTAGCGGATACGTCGTATGGCGCGTGTTGTGTAGATGAGGTGGCTGCGGAACACGTTGATGCAGATGTTGTGGTGCATTACGGCAGATCGTGTCTCTCGCCACCCTCGAGACTACCGGTTGTATACGTGTTCACGGAAAGACCGTTAGACCTGGAGCCGCTGGTAACAACATTCAAGGAAACCTACCTAGACAAGGCGCAGAAGATCATCCTCATGGCGGACATACCATATTCGCATCACGTACCCGCGCTCTACACTCGCTTGAAAGAAGACGGTTATCTTAATATTCATGCGACAGAGGTCGTACATGATCCATCTTCGCTGCTGCCGAATCGGACAATTCCTCCTGAGGCGTCTGATGCGAAGGATGCGTTACAAGACTGGCATCTCTTCCATATCTCCGACCCGCCGCAATCTCTCCTCCTCACGCTATCTTCACGCGTAGCATCAACTCATATCTATCCGACCGACACTCCCTATCCATCCGCAACCCTTGCGTCGACAGCATTAGCCCTCCGCCGTCGCTATGCGCTCCTAACCTCTCTCTCCACCACCCCTGTCTTTGGCATTCTCATCAACACCCTCTCCGTTAAGAACTACATGCACATCCTGTCACACGTTCAACAGCAAATCTCCAAGGCCGGCAAGAAATATTACACCTTTGTAGTCGGTAAGGTCAACGCTGCCAAGATAGCCAACTTCAGCGAGGTGGGGGGCTGGGTGGTCATAGGTTGCTGGGAAAGTAGTTTAATAGAGAGCAAGGAGTTCTGGAGACCGATTATTACGCCTTTTGAGCTGGGGATTGCGCTGCAGGGCGATGAGGAGAGAGTTTGGACGGGGGAGTGGCGGGGCGATTTTCAGAGTGTTTTGGAGGAAGGGGGAAAGGCTCAGACAGTGACAAACAGCGCGAAAGAAGAGGCTGGAGAACAAGAGGAAGTCAAAAATAGAGAAAACAGCGACTACGACTCCGAAGAGGAATCTGCCCCCCCTGAGTTTGATCTCCGCACCGGTCGCTACATCTCTCACTCGCGACCTATGCGTCCCCCTACTGAGCTCAAACCACTTTCGTCGGTTCAAAATGGACACGCAATCCCACCAAGCTCGGCTCTCGCCAAGCGTGCAAATGGTGATTTGGCTCAAATTGGCGGAGTAGTGAGTCCCGGCGCCGAGTTTCTGCGCGCAAAGAGAACGTGGCAGGGTCTAGGCAGTGATTACCATGCACAGGAAGAAGGGATGGATGGCCAAGGAGCAAAGATGGAGGAGGGAAGGAGCGGGATCGCGAGGGGTTATGTCGTTGGGGACGAGGATAGGGTACATTAGATATCGACTTCGCGTTGAGTACGATTCAAGCACTCTCAGATAGAGCATGCCTTCGCACGCACCCCACGGCCAATGGTCAACGTCAACGACTCACTCTAACCAGTCATCAGCCTACATAGCCTCATCCATATTCATATACCACTGCCACAACCTCGAACCGATCTTTTGTACAGAAAGCAACCCGGTCAAATTTCGGTTCATCGCCAGGACCTGATCATGCCGCTGAAGCTCCACCCATCCGTAATCGAAACCGTCCCGTATTCTCTTCAGACATAGGCGTTCTTATATATATTCAATCTCCCCAGTGTTGTCTAAAAGAGCAACGTTTTCGTTAAACCATCGTGGGAATACCAATTCATTCGAAACGTCTTCAGAGCATGATTAATTGTCTGATCAACGAGTACTAAACCTGCGAAGGCGATGCAGGCCAAGCTTTGCCGCGAGGAAGCAGCGGAGTGGGTTTCTGAATGAGCGCTGCATTTGCGATGGCTCTTGAACAAAGATTACTAGAGGATGGCCAAAAGGTGCCCATTGCGATCTTGTGGCGCCGGTGCGCTCGCGCGTTCCATCAGCGGCGATGGCGTCATCGCTTCATGTTAATCCGAATATATGGAAACGATCGGAACGCCCCGAGAGTTTAAATAACTAGGGCTACCGTATTCAACTTGGGCAAACCACATGGACGAGTTTTCCTGGGGAGATGCGCTGGCGCGACGCAATTGGCAAACAGGATCATGCTTCTTACGAGAACGAGGATGATCATGGAAGATGTGCAGGCCACATCGTTAACCGCAACTGGTCTCATCACGCGAAGCTGACTGTCTGGAGAGCTGGAGGCAATACCCCACATCAGCAATTACCACTGATGAACCCCGAAGTACCATATTGATGACTCAGAACAGTAATAATAATGCGGAGGTGTTGACTGCGGCACACGATATTAACTCAGCGGCGCAGAAGGCCGTCTATTAATAAATGGAGAGTTGCTGAGGAATCGCCGGGTACTACTTGGCCTAGAAAGGCTATGAGGTCACCGATCCTTTGGAAGTCCGTGTTGCCTTGGCCAACCAATTCCGGACCTCCGAAGCAGTGGAACGCGCATCATTTAAACAAAGTTGTCCCCCCGTCAGCTACATTCCCAGCTATATCCTTGTAGAACATTCACTCTCAGTTGTTGCTTTAAGCCTGGTAGAATGAAGTACCAGATCCTTGCTGCATCGGTATTCACGTGCTTAGCAAGTTGTACGTGTCTACCTCCATTTTGACTCCCGATTTCGCACTTACACTGTCACAGCATCCTCGGTCGGTCGTCGAGAAGTCGAAGCAAATGATGCGCTAGATATCTGGAAACGAGCGACGCCCCAAGCCCCCAATGGCTACGCGCCAGCAGAGGTCGACTGCCCGTCAACACGACCCGGTATCCGGACAGCTCGCGGCCTCTCCGACCAAGAGACATCATGGCTACAAACGCGAAGACCGAATACTGTACAACCGATGCGCGAGCTTTTAACGCGACTGAACATTACCGGCTTTGACGTGGGGCAGTACATTGACAACCATCGCGACAATACGTCGAGTCTTCCCAACATTGGCCTTGCCTTTTCAGGAGGAGGTTACCGGGCTATGTTGAATGGTGCGGGTGCGCTCTCTGCATTTGATAGCAGAACACCGGGTTCGACGGGTGCTGGGCAGATTGGTGGCTTGCTGCAGTCGGCTACCTACGTTGCTGGCCTGTCTGGAGGTGGTTGGCTCGTGGGAAGCGTTTACTCAAATAACTTCACTTCGGTGCAGAACATCATCGATCAAAACGATGACGGCGATGTCTGGCAATTGGGTAACTCCATTCTCGAAGGACCCAAAAGAGGAGGCCTCCAGGTCCTCTCGACCGCCGACTACTACAAGAATTTGGTGGACACAGTTGCCTCAAAGCGGGACGCCTCTGGGGACTTCAACGTTTCGCTTACGGACTACTGGGGACGCGCCCTATCTTTCCAGCTCGTCAACGCGACTGACGGTGGCCCGGCCTACACCTTCTCCTCCATTCAAGACGACGAGGACTTCAAGAACGGTAATGCGCCCATGCCAATCCTCGTTGCACTCGAGCGCGCTCCTGGAGAGACCGTCTTGTCCATAAACGCCACCAACATCGAGTTCAACCCCTGGGAAATGGGTAGCTTCGACCCAACGCTCTACGGCTTCGCCCCTACGAAATATCTCGGCTCTAAATTCTCCAATGGCGAACTGCCCGATAACCAGCGTTGTGTCGCAGGCTTCGATAATGCGGGTTTCGTCATGGGCACTAGTTCCTCCCTTTTCAACCAATTTTTGCTAAACTTAGGCGGTGTCTCGGGCGTCCCCGACTTCCTAAGATCCGCTGTGGAGAGCGTGCTTAGCGCCGTTGGTCAAGCCAACAATGATATTGCGGACTATACGCCCAACCCATTCAAAGGCTTCAACAACCGCACGAACCCCAGCTCAGACACTGATCGTCTCACCCTTGTCGATGGAGGCGAGGATCTACAGAACATCCCTTTAAACCCGCTCATCCAGCCAGGGCGTCACGTAGACGTGATCTTCGCCTCCGATGCCTCTGCTGATACCTACCCGCCTACCGACTCTGCGCAAAACTGGCCCAACGGTACTGCTCTGGTAGCAACATACACACGCACAACGAACGAGACAATGCAGAACCGCACCGCTTTCCCATACATTCCTGACCAAAACACTTTCGTCAACCTGGGCCTAAATAACCGCCCCACATTTTTTGGCTGTGACGCGCAGAATCTTACCGGTGAGGGCGTTTCCCCAATCATCGTGTATATTCCCAATTCGCCGTATGTTTACAACTCGAACACATCAACGTTCGAGAAGCTTGCGTACAATAATACAGAGCGCAACGCTATGATCCTAAACGGCTACAACGTCGCTACCATGGGAAATAGTACACGCGAAGGGCATTCCGATTGGTCTACGTGCGTTGGCTGCGCTATAATCTCGCGATCACTCGACCGCAATGGCGAGGATGTGCCCGACGTCTGCAAGCAGTGCTTCGACAAGTACTGCTGGGATGGAAAGCTTGCTTCGAACACGCCTGCGCCGTATTTCCCGCAGATGATCTTTCAAGCTGTCAACGTACAGAGCGGTGTTGGCAAGTTTATGCCCAATCTTGTCGGGCTTGTCGTTGTGGCAGTTATTTCAGGATATGTTATGATATAATGAGGTGTTGGACCGAGTCACAGCTTTCCCTTCTAATAACTCTTGTTTGGATACCCTCTTTAGGTTGGGCATGTGTGGGAGATGTACGATAGGCACATGTTTGCAAATTGACTAATGAAGGTGACAGGATAAGGGCGTTTTCTGTCTTGTAGGAATGGCTTGCACAAGATGCTGTGATGTAAAGAAATAAGATACCGAATTTCACACACAGTTATCTACTCCAGTATACGTTACGGGAACGACTGTCTCTCGCGCCTCTCTGCTTCTAGACCTATCATCGGCTTCTGCGTGCGTTTCGAGATATATATTTAGCTATATACGTAGAGTCGATCTATCTATCTACTAGCGTTGACCTTGAACGACTTCATATCCTTCTAGCCTATACTACGGTGTGTACTAGTACAAGCTTGGGGAAAACTGCCTAATCCTTACCTACGTCCTTTTGACGGGTTCCTGGCGGCCATGAACAGTTGACAATCCCTCTATCGGTACAACAAACGTTAGGTTTCACTAGCAGCCACTTCTTCTATGTATATTTAGCTAAGTATATCATCTTTCAGCAACGACATTCAAAAAGCCGAGCCGAAGATCCTACAAGACATGTTATCGACAAAGGTATTAAACCCAAGGAGATAATCAACGACTCTATCTAAAACGCCATAGCACCCCCATCAACCACTAAATCAGTCCCATTAACATACCTGCCCGCCTCGCTACAGAGCAACAAGAGCGGACCAGTGATCTCCCACGGATTCCCCATCCTCCCCATCGGATTCCTACTATTCCAACTCGTTCGCGCTCTTTCCAACCCCTCCCCTTCATTCAAAATAGTATCCATATAACCCGGACTCATCGTGTTGACTCTTATGCCATGAGAGCTCCACTCGGCGGCAAGCGATTTGGAAAGGGAGAGCAGAGCAGTCTTGGAAGAGTTGTAGGCGGCTTGTGGTTGTGGGTAGTTTGTTGCGTGTGCGGATATGGAAGCTGTGAAGACGATACTGCCAGGCGTGCCTTGAACTATCATTTGCCGGGCGACGGCTTGCGCGCAAAGGAAAGAGCCGGTCAAGTTGATCTCATGCGTTCGACGCCATTCGTCTGCTTTCATTTCGATGGCGTGCGTGCAACCTACCACGCCGGCGAAACAGCATAGTATGTCCACGCTCCCTAGGACTTTGACTGTGCTTTCCACCGCCGAGGCTATTTGATTTTCGTCCCGGACGTCGACGGCTTCGGTGATGATGCGGCGGTCGGGGAACTTTTGGTGCAGTGATTTTACGGATTCGAAGGCTTGGTCTGGATTTACGTCCCAGAGGGATAGGCCTGAGGCGCCGTGTTCTAGTAATGCACGGGCGGCTTCTAGAGCGAGGGTTCCGGCGCCCCCTGTTACTATTTCCTTGTTAGTTGGAAACTTGACAGGCCAATTTTCCTCGAGGGAGGGTAGTGGGATTATACCCTATTTCTACGTACTGATAGCATTTCCCTTGACTTGAAATCTATACTGCGCCCTCTGTGCATTTGAAAGATTGTCGGGTGGTGGTCTTGGAACTGTCAATGGATTATCCGCCGTCGATAGCACCATTTCTGGGAGCTGGCGGTTGGTGAGCGAAGCTCTGTCCCCGGCGTTGTCTGGCATGTCGAAGATGCGAGATATCTGTTCGGATCTTGAATAGTGCCTTGAAATGCATAAAAGTTTGAAGTATGGAGAGCCTGCAGTCGTTACATGGGTACTAATGTCTTTTGGAAAATTGTCAAGACAAGAGTCGGGAGCTTAGAGCTCTGGCGTTTGAGGACAGCTCGGACTTCGGCTGCCCCGCCCCACTAGATCCACTTGGGATGGAAGGGAAGGTTTGCCGACCTTAGTTCTTCCAACGCCTTGATTGAAAAAGGTGGACCGAGTGGCATCGCTATGGAATAGTATATGGCTTGACGTTACATCACTAGATGACTCTGCTGTCCCAGGTTACGTTCGACAATTTAGACTGCAAGCAATTCAGCCTCCGCTAGTACTGAGACAAGACCATAGTCTATAATACTGTGCTTGAAGATGCTCTGAAGCATGTATATGTACGTCTAATGCACAAACATGTATATGAAGCTAATGCGGCCGAAAGTTATGGCTACGCAGCGCTTGCTCGTTCCGTTAAAGCTGACGTTGTTACCACGGCCGCGGACCCATTTCGTACTGGACCTGATGGTTTTCCTCTTCTCCCACCCCCGCGACCACCTCTGTGGCCTTGTCCTTTACCCCTTGCCTTGCCTTTCTCACCGCTGTCCCCCTTCGGAATATGCGAAAGTGTCGAGGCTTCCGGAGCTACAGATGTGGTACTCACGTCTCTGTTCCCCTTGCCACGATCGTCACTTCCATCACCCTCCGCCTTCTCTTTGCCCTTTCCTCTGCCTCTGCCGGCTCTACCCTTGCCTCTCCCCCTGCTAGCTTTCGCCGCTCTCTCAGCAGCCCGCTTCCTTTGCTCTTCCTCTTGTATCACCCTTTTGCTCTCTTGATCCCACCATTGCTGAAACTCTTGTTCCTGCTGAATTTCTTCTAAACTACGCTTCGCTGCTGCATCGCGTACATAGTTCTTCTCGGCCTGTTGCAATGAGAGGATCTCTTGCATGCTGAGGTGTTGGCTGGGAGAAGTGGGCGAGTGTGACGGAAGAGGAATGTGGCGAATGGAATGAGGTGTTGGGATGGGCGTGGTCGAGACTGACATTCCACGTTCGGATGATGGAGTAGGGCGATTTTGAGAGGACGGAGCACTCCCGGATACGGCTCGCGAGGTTTGAGGAGAATTGCCCTGCTCTTTTGATGTAGAGGCCGCTCCTCTGTTGGCAACGGTTTGACGCATAGTCAAGTGGGGCGTGCTGGATGTCCGAGCAGGTTGTAGTACTGGCGTGACAGCAGGACTTATCCTAGGCATTCTGTGTGAGGTTGCTTGCCAAGGAGACACCGTCGGCGGAGCGGGTTGAGGCTTCTCGATCGTTGCAGGTTGCCCCAGTTGTTGGGCTTGTTGAAGTTTCTTTCGTTCCTTTTGCGACATCTTCGCATGGAATGAGGCTGCCGCTTTGTGCTCCTTCTCCTGCCTGCTTAACCCGAGTGATAAGTTTGACGGCTTGTCATTTGGAGTCTGCGCCATGATGTCCTTCAGGTCAAGTTTCGTGCCCGCCAAGGGAGCAGTCCCCCATGGTTGGCCCGGTATTCTCTCGGTTAAGGTTCTTGGTGGTAATGAACTCAAAGATGAGAGAGTAGGATTTTGGTCAAATCCCATGCCTTGAGGTGAGGGACCATTTTGCCTTCTCGCATCTAACCACATGTGTCCCGGCAATTCCATGGGTGTAGAGACGGGTTGCTTTGCCATTGAAGACTTGGTGAATTGCGGGGGCAGGATATGTGTCTCCAGCTCGTCATCCTCATCGCCATCTGACATCTCGAACATAAGATCTGACACGGAGCCTTTGCCCTTCAATGCGGGTGTTGCAGCCGGGCTACCAGTCTCCGCTTTGCCTTCTCGCGAAGCTCTCCTGCGGGCGCGTTGTCTCAACGGTGACATGGAGAATTCATCCAAGCTCTGTGCCCGGAAAGATGATGGTGCAGGTCCATCACCTCCAGAGAATTTGTTCGAGAGAACGATGGCGTCAATCTTCGCACGCTTACCTCGCTGGATCTTCTCCACAAGCTCAGGGTACTTTTCAAACAAAAGAGATTGCGCACGTCCACTCCTCGCGAAGGGCAGGTACGCAAGTTGGTTATCACGCACGACCTGACTCAGTTCCCTGACTAGGTCATCGTCCAGTTCGTCCAAAGAGCTATAGACTATCAGAATACATGTCGAGAAGCGCGAAAAGCAGACTTACCCGTTCTGCATGACCGCTTCCAAGCTGAGGCACACATACTCAAGGGCAGCGTCTTTGAACTCTGCTACCGAACTGGGAGCAATGGCTTGAAGAAGGGAACAAACGTTTCGAGCATTAACTATGCAGGTGATGAGCGCATTTTCAATCCGAAATAAGAGCGAAAACTTACCATAACGTCCTATCAGCCTTTGACAGATTTGCGATAACCGATCTAACATCAGCTCATTCGCAATTGACATTACGTCCATGACGTGATCTAGGAGCTCGTCAAGGGCTAAAAAGTCGTTTAAATCCTCGCTTGTCACCTCGTTGAAGAGTTCTTCACCAGCGTCGGTATACAAATGGCGCACAACAAGTTCGAATAGGTGGGTCTCGATGTGGGTAAGGTCGATCCTGACGAGTTGCGACTCCTCCATGCGCCTTCCAGCAAGCCATTGCCCTCCAGCACGACCTCTGAAGAGCCCTTCGAAGAACGGACATCGCTGGCAAACGATATCCGCGTGAAGAAGCATTTCGCCGTCCGCAAGCTCGACGATCATGTCGCCACTGTCAAAGAAGGATTTATCTTTGATAGCTAGCTCCATATCCATATTCAACGATCTCCTCGGGCTGACCATCTGGCGAACAGCTGGCTCAAGTTGGCGGAGCTCTAGACGCGCAGAGACTTTCATGAGCTCAGTCCGAACGGTGCGATATCGGTACGCCATTGTTGGGTAATGACGCGTGACATTCCAGAAATCAATGACCGAATCGGTGTATGCGTAGAGAATTAGATCAAAGACAGTGAGAAAGTCTAGCCTATGGAAGATTACGGCGATCTTTTCACCCGATTGCCGCACGGTTAGAAGCTCAGGTATGTCAAAATCAGTGAAATGACCAGATCGAAATTCGATCATCGCATCTCGGAAGATGCGACTGCGCCCGGATAGTATGGACTCGTGAACTGGAATGAAAACTTCTGAAAGGGTTGTGCCGAGCTTCAAATCGTACGTATTCTCTGAAGAAGACAACGAGCGTAGCAAAATGTCGTCCACCTCCTTTTCTAAGTCTGTCGACCGGAGCACGCGTTTACGGAGAGCCTGCGCTTCAGAGGGACGTTGCCAAAATCGTGGACTAGGATCGTCGTCATCAGACCTTTCTTCATATTCTGAAAGTGCGTAGAAAGAGAGCAAGGGCGCGACCTCTTTCCAAAGATTAGGCTCATCGACCCCAATTTGGGTTTTTGTTACATCACAATCCTTCCGAATTGCAGCATATGCTCCAAAGGCAGATGCCCTGACCGCAATGACACGGGTCAGGCCTGGAACTCTCTGAAATTTGTAGTCTTTCAGCTTTTGCTCTGTGCTGTTGGCCGTAATCGCGGTTTTAATGCTTGCTCGCTTAGTGCGTCTCCAGACACTTCCCGCTTCGGTAGTCAAGATGATGGACCCGTCTTGGTCGACATCCACGTCTCTAGCTGCCATGTGTCCCTTTTTCGAGGACCAAATTCGATGAGGCACGGACAAGGCACCGCGGATCTGCTTTGGGTTGGTGGTAGAAGTACTGACATCTTGACTTCCTTCTAACCGTCGGCTTACGGCGACAGTAAAAACTTCTCCCGAAGTTGACATTGCGCAGATCGTGTCACCACCGGACGTGATCTTCTGAATTTTATTTGGAGTGGTGTCGTACTTCGTGGTCAGCCAGCTTTCTTTCAAAAAGGAACTTGTGAATCCTTCTAGGGGGAAATTCAATTTCGCGTAACCGTAGTTCGCAAATACCCAGACCTCACGGTTTTCGAGTAAGCAGATTGTAGCACCATCTATAGCCGACACTGAGTTGATTGGAGCAGAAAACAAAGAAGCAGCAATCTTCCGAGGGATGATTTGCATCTCCAATGAACGCGCGTCAGAGTCGACGATGCCCAACTGTCCCTCATTTTTGCCAAAGGTGTACAGAGAGTTCGTAGTATGCACGATCGAATGGATCCGGGAAGCTGCAATTCCAGTGATGATTTCTCGCTTCAATGGGCCAAAGATTTGACGTGGTATAGTCGAAATAGGGTCATCATCCTTGACACTAGGCTTCGGAAGAGAATACCCGAGTTGGCCAAACGCATTGTTGCCCCAAGAGAATATTTCGCCCTCTTCGGTGACAGCTAGCGTATGGTTTTGACCCAACGCAACAGCAGCGATCTTCTTCTGCCCTAAGCCCCCACTCTCAATACAGATGAATTGGTACCTCGTAGTCTCATTGCCGGTGCCAAGGCGACCGCCAGGTCCGTGCCCGCACATGTAGAGATTAGACACAGGATCTGTTGTTAGCACGGCCGTGTGTAGCTTGGACATTTGCAAGTCCTGTATCACAAGCGGTGTATTGCGAATGTGTGTTGGCAGATCGGTAATAGCCTTGGCTTGTATGACACCAGGGTCCTGAAAGGGAATATTCATTGCTGCCCAGACTTGGGTTTCTTTGGCTCGATGTTCTCGATAGAACCTCTGCAGCAGGTGGTCTGGTCGTCTCAAGTTGATGCGTTCAGGGAACTGCCGGTCGTCTTGGTCACCGAACCCTAGCGTCACGTTCTTGTTGCTGCCGAAGGTGTACACTTCATCGCCACCGAGGAGAATCGGCGGTGCTATCAGCCGTCTTCGCATCTCATCATCCTGGTCTCCGCTGTCTCCATGAGCAAACTCATCGTCTGAATCCGAGTCTTGGACTAGGCTTGCTTCTGGCCTCAACGTTCGATCCTTTATGGTCAATGAGAACAGATCTAGAGGGCCATATCCTTCCTTGTCCTTGATCTTGACAAGCCCCCGCGCATGCGAGTTGAATCCGCTTGAACCGTGACCGAGTAGGTCTTGGGTATCGCGATTGAGAATTAGGCGTGCAATAGCGATATTACCAAAATAGAAGGCTCGATGTAGCGACGTCCACCCGTTCTCTGCATCCTGAACGTACAGATCGACTAAGGGATGTTCGAGAAGCGCCTGCGCAAAGGCGATTGCACTTTCGGATGTCGATGATGCAGCGTGATGCAGTATGGTCATACCCGCTCCATCGCGGCTGTTGACGTCTGAGCGGGTGAGCGTAAGCGCAGATACGCCAGCCATCTTGCGGCCTTTTGCACTCAGCATTGGGGAAGCCCCATAGCTGGCGGGGCTGCTGTTCAAGGCAGTGCCATGGCTGCCACTCTGCCGTCCAGCATAGCTTTTCGGTGCTCCCGTACGTGAAGTATGGGCCGCAGATTCCAGAACATGCCGGAAGCTGTCGACATCATCTTCAAGGTAGTATTTCCAGAGATATCCACTCATGTGCTGGCAACGATATGGAGTAATCCTGTTGCTTCGACAGATAGCCCCTCGCTATGATCTCTAGGATCAAAGCTTGTTTAAAGGTGCTGTTGCGAAGCTGAGGTGGACTCTCGGAGGGGGGATCCCGGACACGACGGCGGCCGATGATGCGATTTGCGGTGGGGCGTTCGTTGTGAGTAGTAGATTCTATACTCGAAAGCGGTAGGCGCGTAGTCGCAGAAGAAGTGGGAGATTGCGGCGAGGGTTGAGGGTGGCGACTCGGTAGTACAGGATCGAGGAAGCTTCGTGAATGCGGGTTGGAAGGTATGACCCTAGACTTGAACAGCTATATATGCTAGCAGAAATTGTTCAATCTTCTCTCGGTCGGGCAACGGTAGTCGTGGACGGCAGTGCGACGTTGTCGGCGGGCAAGCGGTAACTCGAGTCGATGACGAAAGTCGGAATGGACAGATAGTGAGCCGGGAGCAATGTTCGGGGCCTGGGTTGCAGAGTAGGGAGTCAGATGATATACAAAAAAGGCCTTTCACGGCTTCCGCTTAGTGCGCGCAAAGCAATAGTGGTCTGAATGGTCGAAGGTGGGTTGCGAAGGCGTTGTGACCGTTTGTGGGGAACGACTCATCAAGACTCAGGAAGAGTCAGGTTCCGTCAGCCAATCACGGCGGCCGGCACGCCACGAGCTTCATCCCTTGGAAAGAGCTCAACATCACCACGCTGGAGCTACCGTAGAGCAAAAATCTCAAGGACATTGGCGTGGAGTGTCGTTCTTCGCAGAATCCCAAAAGCGGACGCGCTGTTCCACGGCGGATCTGCGCGTTAAATATGGACGCACGTCCGCTCTCCACACGATCTGGCGGTGAAGAAAAGCACGTCGACAAATAAATGTATTTGGATCTTGGCAGCACTACATGGACGACATGGACCGCGATACTTGCAGGGCAAGGCCTTCAAGTCGACGGAAGCTTTCAGCCTCACTCTGGATGTTGGGAAGCGAAAGTGGGGTTGGTGGTGAATAACATTAGGCATTATATGATAGCCGTGGCATCGTGGCATTCGCTCTTCCGTCCCGAGACGTGGAAGGGCCGAGTCGAGCCGATGCCGTGGATCATCCCGTACCAATTCAGAGTGCATGTGAGACCTCATCCCCAAATATCAACGCTAGCGAACGAGTACGGCGGGGAATTGTTCCTAGGGCGCTTACAAATAAGGCTGCCTGGACGGACGGTGTTCCCTGCAGAATGCACATCTAGCCTTGTCCATGAGATCTGCCATTTGGTCGATTGGGACCAAGACCGGAACGAACATTGGCGGAGCTGCGAGAATGCAATGGCGCTCCTGAAGGCTGGGTCGTGACTACTGCGGTCAATTGGTGCCTGCAAGCTGCACGAATCGACTCTCTTGGTGTTGGATGCATGCCGATATCAACGTCGTTCCCCGCAGATCGCCCCATGCGTATGCGCAGTTACTAGGCTGCCGTCAAAGGCGTAGACCTTGCACATACAGAGGCGAAGACATGGCCAATAGCGGATCCGAAGAGTGAGCATTCACCAGCCAGGCAACAGCAGATGCATATTGCAGACCGACGTGGAGGAAGTGGGTGGTGAAGACGATGCCGTCCGAAGGCCAATGGGACCATGACCCTGCTTTGCCAACACAGCGAGCGTTTTGACCGGCCGCGGTGGCACAGAAGCTTTGAAGGTGGATCTTGTGTTACCGGTCAGCAATCAACCGAGCCACAACGCTGTTGAGTACACGAGGCTGCGGTCCGGAGCAAACACGGCAGAGGCGTGGCTGCCGAAGGGTGTTTCGGGGGTGGTCAGGTTGGGGCACGAAGTTGACCAAGCTCACCCAGCTAGGCGTCGGTATCCCGGCCCAATTGCATGCGGTTTGACAATGGGAATGCGCAGTCGAGCAGTGCGGCGGGTGAGGCGAGCGACATCTCAGCTCGTCAGTGCTGGTGCTGATGCTGGTGCTGGTGCTGGGGCTGGTGCTGGGACCTTGACCTTGTCGAGCTTCGGATGCGAGAGAGCCAAGGCCGCCCTAGCGCGGGCCCTCGGACCAGCGAGTGGCTGCAGCTCACGCATCAAGCTGCTTGACAGACGATGGCAAGCTCCATCTCGTCACCGCATCCGCAAGTCAGGACGAAACGCCCTACACCCCGAGCTCGCTCCCCAGGCTGCCTGCATCTCTCCTGCATCGCCCTCCCTATCGCCCTCGCCAGCGCCGCTGCGTCCTTTTCTTTTATCAGCAACGCTCTTGTCTTGGGAAGGTCATCTCGCTATCGGTCCTAAGCGCGTCATTCGGAAGAGTCACGAGTCTCCAACGGCCTGACTCCCACGCTGCTCAACGCTCTTTCACAGCCTTGCGCCATTGCATCCCCCTCCCCTCCCCAACCTTCGCCCGTCCTGCTCCACTCCAGAGCCTTGCTCTCGTCTGCATTTCGGCCCCACTCGCTGGTCCCAGTAGGGTGCTCAACCTTATCTCCGCACCAGGCACCGCAAGCTCGACACCAGGCACCCTGTACACGCTCGCGCACCATGACTGCTGCCTGAGCTACCCGGTGCACCGTACCTTCCTCGCGTGGGCTTGTCTGCTGAGAGACATCTTTGACTGATAGTACTCGACCCGCCGAGCCACACGCCGCCCGCTGCACTCGTGATGGCTCCCACCACTTCTCGTCTTTTTCCGCCGCACCGTCGATAGTCGCACTCCCACGCCTGCATACGAGGACGCACCCCTCCATCTCCCCGGTCTCTCCAGAGGTCTCCCACACAATGTACCCGCACCCGCGCCCTTCGCCGAGAAGTGCCTCCGCGGCCAACAACCTTCAGACCAATCCTACCCGGACTAACAACCAGCGGGACCCAACCTCCGAGCGATCCTCTCCGTACTCAGACGTGGGCCCCTACAGCGACCGAGGGGTCGAGGACGACGCCGAGATGGTAGGCCGCACCGAGCAGGCGTCCGAGGTGGACCAGAAACACATACAGAAAGTGAACCAGGTCATACAGGTAGGCAAGGTGATGGAAGCTCGCTGCGAGCGGAAAGCTGACTTGGCCAGAATTTCTTTACCAAAGCAGCACTCACCATCGTTTCATCCAGAACTCTATTACCTCAGAGCTTCAATAGCAAGACCGGCGATCTCAGACAAAACAAATGGGTAAGCACTCTAATCCCGTTGGGGAGATCCTCGAGCTGATGAAGCATAGTTCAATGTCGTTCTCGATGAATCCGACGTTCTCCAGCCAGATCTCATGGAGTGGAAGACGATGGATGCCATGTCCGGTCAGCATCCGTCACTCTGCATCGAGATATATTTGGACATCAAAGGACTGGGACACAAGCAGTCGCTCGTTATTCACGATGAACAGGGCAAGAGATGGGATGTTGCCGAAGCTCTAAATGTGCCGGTAGAGTCTACCTCACGCCCGCCGAGTCGCATGGGCAAATCGACTCAGCTCGTACTAGAGCGCTGGAAGATCCATGTAGGAGACAAACACTCGGTGCATCCGTCAGAGTTGAACGATCCGCTACCGAACGTTTACAAGAAAGCCGTCGTCTTGTTTCGCTCTCTCTACGCTTATCTGCGATTCATCCCGGCTCACAAATACTACAAGAGCATCTCCAAGCAGCCTGCAAATCATCCGTCGCTAAAGTTGAATTATCGAATATTTAATGGCGACTTCAAGAGCCCGCGACCAGATACGTTGAATATTCCGCTATATCCCTCGAGCGGAATTGTTACCGAGTTCCAGGAGTTTACGCCGTCAAATTCACCCATTGGTCCGTTATGCATATCGGTACAATATCGCACCAATTGCGAATTCAGTGTCGACGATTCAGAGTCGCTGCTCAGCTCTCATTTCATGGGCATCGATGATACTTATATGGAGCAGTCCAGCCGAAGTCCCGTGCAAGTGCCTGGCTCCCTGCCCGTGAATAAGATGCATGCGCAAGACACTCCAGATCTAGGTCAGGCGTACGGTAGCATGTCTACCTTTCATCAAGTTGGGCCTCCAACTGGGACAAGTCCAATGTCAGCACTCCGCGCGGCTCGGGACTTGCCTTCTTCGTCCCCAACCGAATCGCCGCCACAGAAACTTCCCCCCAATCACCGGACTGCGCAAGGTTCAAAATCATCCTTACGTAGCACGGAGGCGCCATCTTACCAAAGGCGTACTTCTGTTTCGTTCCAGCCATTCAAAGCCGGCTCACTATCATCTTCACCCGCTCCAGGACCAAGCGTTCCTCCGTCCCCAGGGAGTTCAGTTGGGAGACCAAGCAGTTCTTTAGGGAGAAACGTCCCTAATGCTTTGAATCAACCACGAAATCGAACGTCGTTAACCGCGCTTCCGCAGACTGCTCTTAGAACTCCCTCACTTCCCAACGACACTGTGATTGCTTCTTCTGCTTCAAGCTCGCCAAAGCCCGCGCCGATTACTCGCTACAGCAGTAGCTTTGGTCACAGAAGGAGTAGATTCTCGTCTGGAGGCGGCAGCAAAACCGAAGACGACAATCTTAGCAGCGGCAAGGGAAGCGTGGCTTCGTCACAGCAGCGAGGCTCTGGCGATCTCAACGAAGGGGAGGGCGCCAGTTCGGGTTCCGTCAAGACTGACGACGAGAACATCTCCGACTTTCTAAAGCTCCTTGAGCAAAAGAAAGAACTTAAAAGCTTCAACAAGAGCGACAATGCCTCCCGAGATGCGACCATGCGCAAGACCACTGCTCAGCTTTCCAAGTATCAGCGTATGCGGGAACCATATTCCACACTATCGGACTCGATATCATCATCTATGATGCTTCATCGCTCATCCTCCTCCTCAAGCCGCCAGCTAACTAGCGTACCTCTAATGGTTGCTGGTACTTCGGTGTCAACCGCGTCGTCTCCAGGGAAACCCATCTCACCTCATACTCCTCATACTCCCGCCATACCTTCACGTCTAAGTGCCAATAGCATCATCGAATATGAACCTCGGCGCAGCCGCAGCCGACCCAGTCATCCGTCTCGTGGCCAAGAAACGGTTGATGTGGAGGAGCGAAGTGAAGGCGACGACCAAGGAACGAACGCGATAGACATACCCACATCACCACGACCTTGGAACTACATCCGCCGATCTAGCTCGGTTGCGCAACAGCAAAACCGCGCTTTAGAGGAAGAAGCAGATTTCTTCGGCTTGCGAGCGGCAAGTCTGCCTGTAGAAGAGATGGATCGTGAACGTGATTTACATCGCATCACAGCTCCTGATCTTACGTCGAGTGGCCTGTTTGCGCAAACGGAGCTCCTTGCCAGCACCAGTCGTAACGCACAGGTTGGAGAGGGTCTCGGCCCGTCAGGCTCGCGTGATGAGATTCAACGACCTCTATCGACATCAGATCTCCCCGCTAAGCGCGGGACATTTTCAGGCAGCGCTCGTGGTCGCGGAGGTTTCTCGTCGCATGGATCTTCGACCAGCCTTGCCACAGGCGTGACGAGCTCGACCGAGCGCCAGAGCCGATACAGCTTCCCTAGCCGCAGCCTACAGAACGACGATGATGAACCACTACTTTTCCAGATGAGCGAGATTGGCGCTGGATCACGTCGTAGCCTCGAAGAAGCCAGGGGCGGCTCGAGTACTGGCAGCGGTGGCAGACGAGGCTCTCCTTGGATGCGTTGATGCTCCAAGTCTGCCAGTGCCCCCAAAAGCAGCTTAACATTGCTCATATTCAGATTCTTATCATGTCTCTATTTGCATTTGGCGTTCCAATGGCGGATGGGCCGCTCATGTTTCGCTATTCTTCCTCTATCTAGTGCCTTTGGTTCGATTGCTTTCCATCGCTCTATACACTCATATCCCAAGCGCAAGCGAGCACGTCTTTCTTCTCCGAGATGTCTTTGGCATATCTCAGTTGCATCTTCCAGATTGGGTACAAGGGAACGGAATCGGAGCTGGTTTGGACCCGGCGTTTTATCATCACGTATGCAACGGACCCGGGAAGGACATCTGGCTCCCCATATGATTGGGGTTTTTACCTCAACTGTTTGTTTATAGTCTCCATGGCAGGTTTCGGAATGTGGAGTCCGTGGCTTTGACTTCATTCCGAGCAAGATGGGAACAGATGGTATTGTTGTGTAGTTTACACGGGCCGTTTTGAATATAGTCTGATACGTTGAATTGTCCCGGTTTTGGCTGCTCTGTGATAATGACCACAAACTCCCTTATATGAGACCTTCCATTTCGTGTCACCTTTTTGGGTTATTCCGCAAGTTTGATGGCTGCTACTCATTCGATATGGGACTTTCTATAGTCTAGCGTCTATGCCAGGGCTCTAGTATCGACCAGGCCGAGAGATGAGGTTAGTCATGTCAAATCGAAAAGATGCCCACAATGCAAACGCCCAAAGAACGCTTCACGCCTCTCAATCCTTTACCACAAAATCGACTCAGGTAGGCCTCGGCCCATTTCCCTCGCGCCCATCCCCTAGTTAGCACTTTCTCCTGGCTCATGTGACGAACATCTTTACGTCGCCTTTTACCAGCCCGTATCTCTTCTTTTCTTTTCTTCGTCTAGAGTTAGTAAATGGAGATATTTTATGTAGAAGGGAAGCGCCTTTATGCTTAGATGAGCAATGTTACTCTAAAGGTTGAAAGAGGTGTCAACTCCCTCTTCAAATGTCTGCACAGGGTAAAAGGAGCAAAGCAACAGCCAAAATGATTCAGCCAATGAAACACGCTTTTGTACTAATGGTGCTGTCTACTAAGGAAACAGCAAATGATATAGCATTCTTCCAATCAATATGACAGCTCCTCTGGAAAGTTCCATTCCTTCTTTCGGAACTCCATCCCATACCTGCGCCACTTCATCTGAAAAGCAATAAGGACAACTGGTAACACGCTAACCAACTCCCCTAGTCCGGCATACGCAGGGTCGATCCGGACTTTAACAAAAGCCCCCGCAGCCATGAGAATCGCCACAACGTTATACAGGGCTGACCAAATAAAGTTGAGCAAGATTCTGCGGTAGGCAGCTCGTGAGATGTTCAATAGAGTAAGGAGGTCATGGAGCTGAGCATTCATAAGAACGATGTCTGCAGCACTTTTTGCGATGTCACAGCCATTCTGAAGGTGGACGCCAACATCGGCTTGCTTGAGAGCCACGGCATCGTTGGTCCCGTCACCGACAAACATGACTGTTTTTCTATTGTTTTGGAGATACCGCAGGTAGCCCTGTTTGTCTGACGGTCGTTGAGAGCCTTGGACGCGAGATGGTGTGATCCCGAGTGTGAAAGCAACCGCATTGACGGCACCTTGATTGTCGCCACTGAGCATGTGTATAGCGATACCTTGATCTTGAAGGCATTTTATCACAGGTTTCGCCGTGTGTCGGATCCGGTCTTTGAGGCGAAATGTCGCTCGATGTTCTCCCCTGATGGTGACGCAAAGCAGAGTGTGGTCGGACTCTAACGCGTGGACGCCTAGCCACTTAGGATTCCCAACACGAACGGCAGCTCCGTGCCGAGTTATACCTTCAACTCCATCCGCAATGTTATTGTTGACCCTGAGCATCTCCAGAGGTTGAAGAGCACCTGACTCGTCCTCTATAGCCTTCCTTTTGGCCCATTCAAAGACAGCGACCGAAACAGGATGTTTAATGCCATTCAGTAATCCTAGCAGTGTCTGAATGAGCTCAGTCGAAGATCCACCATAAGTCTTGACCTGTACGACGGTAAGGTAGCCTGTTGTTAAGGTTCCTGTCTTGTCGAATACCACATCCGTAATCTGGCGAGCAATCTCGAGTTTCTGGGGATCGCGGAAGATGATACCGAATCGAGCTGCCACGCCGCAAGCGATTAGGATTACCATTGGAACAGCAAGACCAATCGCACATGGGCAAGAAACGATGAGAGTAGCGATAGCGTAGGTCATGGCTCTAACGGCGGCGTTTGACCAGCTTCGGTTGTTATGATAATGGTCTGCGAAGAGCCAGATCAGGAACACTAATGTGCCAATAGTTGCAATAGCCGGCACAAACCAAACAGCAATACGGTCGGCAAGAGCTTGAGCTTTCGGCTTGGTGAGTTCTGCACTTTCAACCATAGTCGCGATCTTGCTGATTGAGTTCTCATGTGGCAACGCCGACAGAGCTACAATGAGCGTACCTCTCCCATTGATCGTCCCAGCATATACAGGCGACTCATGACCTTTGGCAACGGCAATTGTCTCGCCGGTAATCGTCGACTCGTCCACTTCAGAGCCACCGTACCTCACACTGCCATCCGTGACTAGCCTTGTATGCGGTGGTACCTTGAAGCAATCCCCATACTGAAGCAGCCGAGCGTCGATCTTCTCTGTTTGTGATGCATTGCCTAAGCCTCCAGGAACAACAAGAAGGGCGTCCTCAACTTGGAGTGAACGAAACGATACTGATTTTGCAGCTCTGTAGCGTGCAGCTTCGCTGACAACGCGGCCCAGGAGGATTAGGGTGACAAGTAGAGTCGACGTCTCGAAGAAACAGCCCGTTTCGAGAGGCTGCCCAAGAACTTGAAAGACGTAGGACACTACACTGAACACGTATGCAATCGTGGTACTTAGCGTAATCAGGAGATCCATCCCAAATAGCCTAAAACGGAACAGTGATCGCAGGGCGGCTGGTGAAAACTCTCGCAGCCCAACAGCTTGCACTACAGTTGCGAGTGCGAGGGATATGTGCTCGTACACCATTTGCTCGTGATGAACAGGAGTCCACGCGAAGACAAGAATCGGTAAGGTGAGCGCCAAAGCGGCGATGAAGACGATGGAGGCCCGCTTTGTTTGCTTCGCTCCAATGGCGAGACTGGGATGCGCCACGGGCGGAGCCAATTTTATGTGTTGATCAGGAACAACCTCTTGGTAATAATGCAAAATATCGCGGGCCCCAATTCTTTTGGCATCGTAGTGAATACGGACAATTTTTTGGCGGAAAGGATTGGGACTGCTAGCCGAACTTTCTTGTTGTCCATTTATGGCTGGCTCATTTGCGCTAGTTTGGCTGATAGGTGAGACGGCGCGGGCATCTGCGACGACGCTGCTACGCCCACTAAAGATTCGACACGGAGTCCAAAGTGGTTTCTCCTCTGCGTCAAGCAGGGTAACGCCAAGGGGCTGCTTAGCCCGGCAGATTTCGCCTATATCGTCGACTAGGAGCTCTAAGGTTTGCCCTTCGGGCTGGCTGTACTCCTCAAACTTGTATCCGGTTGTACCATGAAGTTTCTTTTTGACGTCGTCAATAGAGTCTTGGTTGGTATCTAAGTCGATCTCGATTCGCGCCAGGACGAGATTGACCTGATATCGCCGCACTGCTGGTATGTGATCGACCGCTTTCGCTATGCCGTTCTCGCAGCATGCGCAATTGAGCCCTTCGATCGTAAGAATGTATCGCTCGATATTACCGCGTCCTCTGACGCGGGTGACTTGTGTTGGTGTGTCTAGGCTTGTCAGCTTTTGGTAAACAGGCTATTCGTACATGGAAAAACAAGTACCCGAGTGGTGAGAGCAAGTGGTTCCGCTGTTAGGTCTCCCCCCGTCGCAACATCCTTCCACGCGACCTGGCCCCCGGCGAGAACGGCGAAAGGCCCCGGACGCCATATCTGGCCGTGAATGTGTTCCAGATGACAGGCAGGATCGGTATGTTGGGGCTGAACAACAACAACTGACTATATCCTCGGTACAGGCGACTTCGAGCGATGCTGTAACCGTTTCCGAACTTGGACTGTCAGGTATGAGACTACGATGTTGGCCAGTGCTTGGAGTGCTATCACAGGCTACTATCGCTATCGAGCTATCCAACACTTCAGTAGTGATAGTTGTTGAAGATGGCGACAAGAATGATGGGGTTGAGGAATGCTGCTTGTCTGAAGAGGTGTCCTGTTGTGTTCTAGCCGCCTTAAGTGGTTCCTTCTCTTTCAAATGGGTACCGCAGCATCTTGATGAACAGCAGGAACGAGTCATGATTCAGTAGACAGGACAAACATGTACCGATGAGAAGATCATTTCGGCCGAGAGGTACTAGAGAGACGAGTATTAAGAGACTGCAGATTCTCACACAATCACCCAGTGGTTCTGTGTCACTACCACCCTGTGGCCCTGTGTACCAACGCTTTCGGCATCAAACAGTGGCGTCAGTGGTTCATCACCGTGGTACAGACTATGTGTTCTCAAGCCCATGGTCTTGTTCTCTTCAGTTAGTGGAAGACTTAATGGTATATCGGCTGGGCCGACTACGACAGTCTAATGTAGTAAATAGCACTTCGAAGCGTAGCAGGTGCGACGCGGGAACCCATATGGTACGACGAGCGCATGTTCTCATGATGAGGTTTGCTGTTCCATGTAGCGTTTTACCTGCGAAAGGAAGTTCGAGGGGATAAAGAGAAAGTTAGCTAATACCGTAGGATAGATAATGTACGAGAGTTTAGGCGGTGATTATGTACGATGAACAGCAGCTCGAATATTAGGTTTTGACACTGATAGCGCGGACGACATCTGGATGAAGCTTCACAGAGTGTTGATTACATATCACTAGCGCACGTGATTACGCGAATCAGGTCTTTCATGCGTCATCATAAGCGTCTCCTACACCCATATATCACTACGCTTCCTGACCCAGTAGTTACAGTTGCGGCAATGGTAGTTCTGCAACTGCGCGACCCTCAACCGCGTCCACCAACTCCAGCCGACAACCGTCCCGGCTTTGTGCCCTCGTAAGGGCATCTTCTGGCAGCAATGGCAGGCGTGCGAGGTCGTCTTCGTAAGCCCACAGACAGCGTCACACCTCGACGCTCGGGACGTCGAGCAAAAGCATCACAGGATAATGTGGACGTGCCAGATGTGTTCCAGGGCCTGCTCATCGAAGAGCAGGTCTCAAAGGTCGCGGACACAGACGAGGATGTGAGGCCGCTAAAGAAGAGAAAGACTGCACGGGAAGCTCGCGACACGCAATCTAGTCCTGTATCTAAGCCGGAGCCAGCGAAGCGTCGACACGTCCAGGCAGCACCCGTAGCGCCGTCGCAAACGCAGCCTAAAGCTCTATCACGGTCCCAAGCGCTGGCGCAACCTCCCGCCCGACCACCACGAACACCGGTGTCCAGTGCACCCGATTCCGACGGTGCGGAAAGCAACAGCCGCTTCCGACAGACTATTGTTGACTCCGACGAGTCAGATGATAGCGATATAGAGTGGGAGGATGCCTTGGTGGAGGATAATGACACAGAAGGCGAGGACGCTGAGCCGGAGATAGGTGACATCAATATTACTTTTGGCGGCGATAGCGGCAAGGGAAAGAATACAAAGAGGCAAATTCGTAGGCGGGCAATAACTTCGGTTGACAAGAAGCGCCGACTCGACATTCACAAGATGCACGTTCTTTGCCTGCTCTATCACGTCTATCGGAGGAATGCTTGGTGCAACGATCCTAGAGTACAAGCCATACTACGGAAGATCCCATCTCCGAAAACATTGTCAAGCCTAGTGCCAAATCCCCATGTCTCGCAATACCAGGCATCGAAACGCTTCATGGAAGGCATGAATGAAATGAAGCTCATGTGGTCAAAACGTTTCAACGTGACAGCTCGGGGCATGTATAAACCACGTTGGGCAGAGGCTGATGCTGGGGTCCGACCTCCCTCTGATTTCGACGAATTGGACGATCCAATGGATCGAGATGACTTTCGAAAAGCAGCGTCCAGACTCGAGGGCTCGTCAGATCTTGGCCAACAGCTCTTTTGTGCCTTGCTGCGTGGCATTGGTGTAGAAGCTCGTCTCGTGTGTTCCCTGCAGTGTCTTCCTTTTGCTTCTGCTGCCCAACCTTCAACACCCCCAAGGTCGGGTTCTCAAAAGAAAACTGTTGTCTTGGACCCTTATAAGACACAAAGCCCGAGTCCATCCAGACCAAAGGTGGCGGCCTCATCGCGAATAAAGCGGGGATCGCGGCTCGAGCTTGCCATTGGCGAGCGACATCCAATGCTTAAGGCCGGTGTACCTCCAAAGCCAAGGAAGGCGTTTCAAACCCCATATCCAGTGTACTGGGTGGAGGCATTCAACTCCGCTCAGCAAAAATGGGTCCCCGTAGATCCACTATCTACGTTCACTGTTAACGCCGCTGAGAAGTTAGAGCCTCCTCTAAACTCCTCTCAGAACAGTCTGGTATACGCCATTGCATTTGACGATGACTACACTGCAAAAGATGTTACGCGACGATACGCTAAAGCTTACAATGCAAAGACACGAAAGTTCAGAGTTGAGAGTACACCTAATGGTGATCTGTGGTGGAAACGAACAATGACCTTTTTCCAACGCTCGACGCAGCTTGATAGAGACCAGGTAGAGGATGCTGCTCTTACTCGTAAGGAGGCAGCGGAAGGCATACCCAAAAACGTCCAAGACTTCAAGAACCATCCGATATATGTCCTTGAGCGACATCTCCGGCATAACGAAGTAATTCATCCGTTGAATCAGGTCGGCAAGGTCAATGTTGGCACATCCATGAATCCTAAGATGGAGTCGATCTATCGACGCAGAGACGTCCATCTTGTACGAAGCGCAGACAAGTGGTACCGAATGGGACGAGATGTCCAAGATGGAGAACAGCCATTAAAACATGCGAAGCCGAAGAAGGGCAGACGAATCTCAATCGAGCCGGGTATGGATTTAGATGAACAACAAGAGGAGGTTGGTGCAGGTCTGTACGCGGAGTTCCAAACGAGGGTGTACATCCCGCCTCCGGTTATTCGCGGTCGTGTACCCCGTAATACTTACGGAAATCTCGACCTCTACGTTCCATCCATGTGTCCGCCAGGCGGCTTCCATGTTCGACATAAGCTCGCTTCGAGAGCCGCTCGTCTCGTGGGTGTTGACTATGCGGAAGCAGTCACCGGTTTCTCTTTCAAAGGCCGGCATGGCACCGCAATTGTTCAGGGTGTCGTGGTAGCTCAAGAATATGCCGAGGCTGTGGAAGCTGTCATCGATGGTATGGAGTACGCACAAGAGGAAGCCGCAAACTATGGACGGAGTACAGAAGCGCTGCGTCTCTGGAGACGCTTCTGTGTTGGGTTGCGCGTCGCTCAAAGGGTGAATGCGATGGAGATTGATGGTGAAACTGGACCAGTTGTGAATGTCCAGGAAGAAATAGAGAAGGCAGATAAAACTCTGGTGGAAGAGACTTTCGCGGGTGGCTTCTTCCCCGACGAGGAAGACGCCATAGAGCCGGTGGCACGAGCTTATCAAACACCGGCAAGCTATGCTGGATACGATGGGATCTACGGTGACGGTTTGGCGGCCGACGAGGATATCGACGAACGCGGCGGTTTCGTTCCTGAAGATGTCAGCGCAGGACAAGATTCACCACGAAGGGGATCCCACAGCTTCGGTAGTACTATGCTATCACAACAACAGCTCCGCCCACGTTGGACGAATAGCTCTAGTGGAAGGTTTGTACCCGAGGAAGATGACGAGGGTGGCGGTAGCTTCCGTGATACAAGTCCATCGGTGACCACTCCTTCAACACGGAAAAACCATCAAGAGGGAGGTCTCGTGATACCGAGTGTCACTGTGGAGAGAAGTGCTGAAGGCATCATAGACCCTGAGCCTGCGATAGAATGTGCTAGTGGCTTCCTGACCCGAGAGCTGGCTTCGAGCGGAACCACTAACGGATACCTCGAACAGACTGATCTTTCGGTAATGGCACCAAAACCGGAATCAGAAAAGGGACGAAGCTTTCAGCAATCGGAAGCCTTTCCCATCGATGCAGAGCCACCTGTCGCCAGTACTATTGCTAGTGGTTTACGTGCCGAAACGCAAATAGGTACATCGCTTCCATCATCGTCGCCTTCGGATGCTGGTTCATTACCATTAGAAGATCCAGAAGATTCTGATGCAGACCCGGACTGGTTAGTAGAAGCTACATAGTGTATATAGCCAGGTAAATCAAATGAACGCTGTAATGCCAATATGCTTTGTCAAGATGAAACAAGAACTCCGATCTCGAAAAACGTTGAACTGAACTTTTGAAGTATCTCGTCCTTTTACATACAACATTGAGCTGGAATTAAGCCTTGCGTGCACGTGTTTAGGCCATATATGATGACGCACAGACCACATTACTAAACGCGAAACCCCTCAACGCGTCGCGTTTCTACAACCCTCACCATCACGCACAACCGGCACGATGCCGAGCACACGCTCAAACAACAAAGATGCGGATTTCAAAGTCTTTTATCGAAACAAAGTCCCGAAGCAGAAGTATTTTCCGCACAGGAGGAAGACGGTGCGCAGACCGGATCCCGCGCAAGATGTGCCAGATAGGCAAATGACATTTTTGCCGGAGATGATGAGGAGGCAGCAAACGGTGCAGGATTCTGAAGACGAGGACTTGGATGCTGGTATGGATACCGAGGAGGATATGGAGGAAGGTGGGGTCTCAATCGCGGAGGCGCCAAAGAAGACTATG
The DNA here is from genome assembly GCA_030770425.1 of Darksidea phi. Lineage (NCBI taxonomy): Eukaryota > Fungi > Ascomycota > Dothideomycetes > Pleosporales > Lentitheciaceae > Darksidea > Darksidea phi. Next base: position 28,193 of record JASJFT010000161.1, on the reverse strand, counting down.
AAGGGTGCCGATAGGATAGCGGCAAGGATGGGGAAGAAGCGGAGTAGTGATGTTTTGCAGGGAGACTTTGGAGAAGACGAAGAGCCGGTACGACCAACGCCGAAGCGCCGGAGAAAAGCTGCCGCGCCGAAGAAACGAAGATCCGATCCAGTGGTGAAGCTTGAATGCGATGAGGAACGATCTCTTGCGCCCTCCGAAACCGAGAAAGAGGAGGGGACAAAACGGAGGAGAAGGAGACAATCTACAATGACTCAGATCATTGGTGGGCGAAGACCAATACCTGGCAGCAAGGACCCCGTATCTAAGCCGGTGACGAAAAGTCTACGAACGAGCCGGGGTGGGAAGGGCAGCAGGGAGATGGCCGAAATGGTAAAACGACAGCGAACGCTCACACAAATGGTTCCTGGTTTAGTGCCATTAGGAATTGTGTCGGATGGGGATATAGAGGAACGGCAATCAGAGCGGAGCGAAAGCCAGGAACACAATGATGCCTTCGTACAGAGTCTTGCAGACGAGGGATGGTTTCATCCTGATGGTGGAAATAGAGCGAACGTAGAAGCTGCTGAACAAGATGAGTCGACCGAACAACTTGTGGCCAAGCATCGCAGGACGCCTAGCCGACAGAATCCAAGTCCAGTCGTTGCAAAGTACACAAAGTCATTGGCAGGCAAATCTACGATGTCTAGGTTTGGCCTGCTTTCTACGCCTGAAAAACGCAGAGTGTTTGAGATACCGTCGTCTCAGTCACCGTCGGAGTCACCCCTCGCTACTCAAGTGACGTCACGGAGACTCGGTCGCTCTCCCCTAAAGTCATGCTCTGGAAACCTTTCAAATACGGTAGAGACGCCTTCAAAGCGACGAAAGCAAGTGAACTTTCAAGCGCTGAATAAGGAGCATATACCACCACCACCGACTCTGCGAAAGTTCGCGAGCGTGATCCAAGATTCCGAGGATGAGGATGGGGCCGTAAGCGAGGACGACGAGGCTCCCAATGGTCAACATGGTATTGGGGCTGAGACACAAGCATTGATACATTGCATTGACGAACCATTTCCTGGGCTGGATGTCGGCGCAGAAACCCAAGCGGTACTGCACTCCATTGACCGGGCGTGTGCTAATACTAAGGAAAATACCGATTGGATAAATCGAGAGTCGTCAGAGGAGCTTGGAGACCCTTTCATTAACCAAAACAATGAAAAAATTCAAGAGCTTGGCGAGCAGCATAAATCTTCAGAGGAAGTACAAGTGAAGTCGGCCGATGATGAATTTCCGCAAGGCCTTCCCCTACATCCCGGAGTTATGTCGGAGCCCACAGTCGCGGTAACGCCTACGGAACTACACCTTCCATCCTCGCCTCCATCCCACAAGACACCGCAAGCCATGAGCGCAGACAACGTTGATACTGGTCCTGTGAGTGGGACTTCGTCATTACCGACTGATGAACTGGCACCTTCAACTCCTACGCAGGAAGAAACCCAACTACACGAAACACATACCTCAACACCAATGATCATCGGCAACGATTCCTCAGACGAGGAAGCGGAACCCGCCCCCCCACCATTACACTCAGCATCTGCCCCTCCCCAACATTCTTGCACCAAACACAACCGAGGACCCCAAAACCTTGATGAACAACCCATTCAAGTCCCATGCTCGCCCTCCTCCAACCCAGAAACCCAACAATCCTACTCGAACAAAGCAGAAGAGCAGCTTCATTCTGAGTACCGAACCTACTCCCAATATCTCCCCAACGCCCTAGCATCAAGCATGCACGTAGCCCCCGAGCCTAGCTTCAGTTACCAAGCCACGCCTTTCCCTCCTCACCTCCCAACGCAACAAGTACAACATTCTGGCCACATCAGCCAAGCAACAACCATCGATCCTACGCAACCCTCACCAAAGAGCACACCTCGTAAGGCTCGGTCACAACCTATCAGGAGCGCGAGAACAACGCCTAACAAGATTCCAAGCTCGATGCCGTTCGTTTCGCCAAATCGTCCGCCGCCATTGCTCATTCCAAGTAGTTTTCCGAGTCCAGGTAAGGTTATGGCAGGGTGGAGTAGTCCTCTTACGAGTGGATCTGGCCCTATTGATGGAAGTAGTCCGGGCATACGGGGAAAGAGGAGAGGGGTAGGGACAGTGGAGAGTCAGTGGACTGGGGAAGCTAGTTGGGAGAACTTTAGTATTCCGGCGCCGCCGCCCGTATTGGATATCAGTGATGATGAAGGGGGGATGTAGGCAATGAGATGTAGATAACAGTGACCACCCTTTTTGGTGTAATGTGGAATGCGTATAGCTCGTCTAGCGTAACCAGGCTTAAGTTTGCGTCGCGGATATCACAGATTTAGTGACTCATTTGGCCGTGTAGTCTATCGGCAAACCCTAGCCACTTGCATATTTTTTAATATCATTCCATACCAGCAGACATAGGTAGTGGTGTTCGCTCATACAGTCGGTCAACGCATAGGCTAGTAAGCTCATCGGGTTCATATTTGCATTGAAGCTCTAGGTTTTAATATTCTACTTCTTTGGCTCTAGTAGCTCGTCCAGCGACCCAGCACCACCCTCGTATTGATCCACATCATACTCCTTTGGATATTTCTTGAGTATGTCCCTGAGCTCTTCAACATGCATCTTCTGCTCTTCGGTCAAGTTTTCCCAGACACCCTCAAACGCAAACTTGATAGCCGGCTTCTTTAACTTCTCCGCTTTTTCAAATGCTGCCAAAACTTCTTTCCTCTGACTACTCCTTAGGTCCTTCTCCTTACTCTCATCCCATAAATTGCGCCCCTCCAGCCACTTGCGCAAGCGAGTGATAGGGTTATCGCGACGCTTCCAGTCTTCGACTTCTACGCGTTGACGGTATGCGAAGCTGTCATCTGATGTGCTATGGTGACCAACGCGGTAGGCCATCATCTCGATTAGAATGGGTTTTCCGCCATGCTCGAGGGCGAGGCGACGGGCTTCTTTGGTAGCGCGACGGACGGCGAAGATGTCGTTGCCGTCTACGCGGAGGGTGTCGATGCCATAGCCAGCACCACGGCTTGCGATACCGTCGCCACGGTATTGATCGCTTGTAGGCGTAGATATCGCGTAGCCGTTGTTTCTGCATATGAAAATGGCGGGTACTTGTCTTGTCGCCGCGATGTTGAGAGCTGCATGGAAGTCGCCTTCGCTTGCAGCACCCTCCCCAAAGTAGCACACTGTTACCCGTGGTGGTACGTCCGGCTGTTGTATGTTTTGTAGCTTAAGAGCATAGGCTGCGCCTGCTGCGTGTGGTATCTGGGTTGCGAGGGTGGAAGAAATGGTGTGAATGTTCAGTTCTTTACTGCCGTAATGGACGGGCATGTTGCGGCCTAGACCGGCATCTTTGGAGTTGGCGAAGAGCTGGCTCATAAAATCATCCAGTGTGAAGCCGCGTTGCATGAAGACGCCAGATTCGCGGTATTGACAAAAGACTACGTCTTCAGGGGAGAGGGCGCTTGCAGAGCCGATGGATATGCCTTCCTCGCCCGCTGATACCTTCCACTTTGTCAGCACACAGTAGGAGACTTTCAAAGGTAAAAAATTACCATATAGAAGCTTAACCGACCCTGTCTTTGCGCCTCGAACATGAGAAGGTCCATGATGCTCACTGTGTACACTTCAGTTCGAATTCCTTAGCTACAGTTCGGATGTATGACGTACGGCGAACCATGTTCTTATACAACACTAAAGCCTCCTGATCCTCAGTTTCTACGCCTATCTCCCTGTCTATGACTTCTCCGTACTGGTTCAAGACGCGGTAGGTTGGTATCGCCTTGTTCGTCGATGGCCGTAAGAAATCGAGGGTAGTCGTAAACTCGCTGTTCAATGCACCAGGGAATAGAACTCTAGAATCTAGGTTAACTTGCATTCAGATATTGCTCTCTCTTAAGACTTACTTTTCAGCATTCGCCGTCGAGGCAACGGTACGGCACTTTTGCCATACTGGCGTCACTCTCTGCATTCTTTGCGAGCCATTCGCGCAGACAGACGGCCTCCTCAACGCTCTGCAACAGATTCTCCGTGGTTCCGTACGCAATGACATTGTGGGTATCCTGACCCATCCTTCGCGGGGACCCGCGGTCTTTAAGATCCGGGGAAGCGTGAAGTATCTCGGTACCGGCCAGCGTCGGCTCAGCCTTGCAGAGGTCAGACTTGCCCAAAGCAGGTGTAACATGGCACGTGCCAGCGCGGCATGTCAACTTCGCGCCAAGCATCCCAAACTTTCTTCGTCATTACAACCATGAATGCGCAAGCGACAAGGGTGTTGGCGCGGAGGCGATTGTTTGCGAAGGGCACGCGAGGTGTGAGCAGGGTGAATGATAGGTGTTTTTCTTGCTCAATGAGATGGGGGCAGGGCCAACAGCAAACATCGACGCCGCGGAAAGATCCGCGAGATGCGGCCGGGACTACACATTTCGGGTTTGAGACGGTCGCGGAAGCTTTGAAGGAGCAGAAAGGTATGCAGTGCTTTGTGGCAATTGGAGCAAGCGGAAGCTAACTGAAATAGTGGGGGCCGTCTTCTCCTCAGTCGCCTCCTCTTACGACACCATGAACGACCTCATGTCTCTTGGCATCCACCGCCTCTGGAAAGATCACTTTGTCCGCAACCTGAACCCCGGCCGTAACCCCCTCACCTCACCATCCTCCACCGATCCAAAGGGCTGGAACATTCTAGACATTGCCGGAGGGACAGGCGACATCGCATTCCGCATGCTCGATCACGCATCCACCATTAATAACGATGCCTATACCAAAGTCACAGTCGCAGACATAAATCCCGAAATGTTGGCAGAAGGAAGGAAACGGTCCCTGGGAACACCATACGCACGATCGCCGCGGCTGAGCTTCGTGGAAGCGAATGCGGAGAAGCTAGACATGATTCCAGATTCCAGTATCGATCTTTACACCGTCGCCTTTGGCATCCGCAACTTCACACACAAAGACACCGCTATACGTGAAGCCTACCGCGTGCTCAAGCCTGGCGGTGTATTCGCCTGTCTCGAGTTCTCCAAAGTGAATAACGCCTTGTTCGACGCCGTGTACAAGCGCTGGAGCTTCGGCGCCATTCCTTTGATTGGGCAGGTGGTAGCGGGCGATCGTGATAGCTATCAGTATCTTGTGGAGAGTATTGAGAGGTTTCCGAGTCAGTCGGAGTTTAGTAGTATGATCAAGGAGGCAGGGTTTTTAGTGCCTGGGAAGGGATGGGAGGATTTGACAGGTGGCATTGCGGCTATACATAAGGGTGTTAAGCCTGCCTAGATCGGGGAAGTGGATCTCTGTATGCATATATGTAAGTACTACCAATGTACAACGTCTCAATCAACCCCAAAAGCCGAATGGGTAATCGTGGAGAACTAGAACAGACACTCGTGCGGACTTAAACCCGATTGTTTACGAGTATATTGTCTGTCCTATATTCATGAGAGCCTTTGCGTGTTAGGAAAGCCTTTAATAGATCACGGAGCCCAATAAGACCTGAGAGGTCGACTGTACATTATGAAGTGGGGTTTTCCTAAGGTTAGGTGGAAGCTTAGGAACAACGCCCTAACCAGCATTCTCATACAACCAATTGATGACCTTGACTACGTCCTCAACGCTTATTTCCTCACTACCCCTAGCCCTCACAGCCCCAATAACCTTATATCGCACAGTTAACGCCTGCCCGATCGTCATCTCAGATAACACCGCCAGTGTCGGGAGCAACCTGCGATCCCACTGATGCTCAGGGGCGCGCGGTTTGACGACTTGTCCGGGAACAGCCCATAGAGCATCAAATTTCATCTGCCAGTTCTCGAGCAGCCTAGCATAGCAGGTGGCAGCTGAGGACAGCCGGAAGATAGAGGCGTTGCCTACGTTGATGGCGGCGAGTTGGGATATTACGGTGGAGTGGGAGAGGGTTAGACGAAGTATGGATTTGTTGGTTGCGCGGTCGACTTTGCGGAGGGCGGTCATCCGCTCGCGCTTTTGGATGCGAGTGAAATTCTACTCTCTTTTCGTCTCAAGTCCTACAGGCACCAAGCATCCATAAGGTTTATTTGTTTGACTTACATTCCATCCATCACGTTCTTGATAAACAACGATCTCAAGGGGAGTCTCCGCTTGGACCGCTTCAAAATAATCTCCAGCAACCAAAATCCGCTGACGGTCTGTAATGTCCTTGAAGTCGGTGATCGGGCCACCATGGGTATCCCATGGCCAGGCAGACTTGAGCGTGCCGAAAGCGGCGCGCAGCTGCTCGAGGTTTTGCTCGTAGGTGGCGGACGGGACAATCTCGTGATTGTTGACGTTCTGCTTAAGGGAGGGGCAGTAGAGCTGGACACGCTTGGCTGCCATTGTGAAGGTTGAGTTGGCTGGTTGGTGCTGGTTGACGTAGATCGAGGAAGTAGTAAGTAGACCGTTGGAGCTTATATAGATTGTGGATGCAGATCGACTGAATGTGAATGAGAGTGCGGATGTGATTGCTCAGTCACCGTCAATCGAAGTTCGCTTCGGTCTGTGGTTCGTAGACAAGCTGAAAGAGTGACGTGTTATAAGAGCATCACCATAACTGAAGAAGCTGTTCTACTGGTGGTGAAATAGCCATAGCGCTAACAGAAGGAAATGACTGAAGATTGTAGGGACTTGACTTCAGTGTGAATTTAACAGACGATTCGAAGACAACAAAACGGCGTGAAGAGCCTTGATAGCTTATAAGCTGCCAACTTATAGAAGAATTTGCAGTTATGATAATGTAGACTCAGGGACTGAGCTTGTCACTGCTAGGACTGCGGAACCGAGATGAGAGCATTGTGTGAAGAAGGTAGCTCCGGTTGGACGTCGATAGATATTTTGGAGAGAATAGAACGAGGTCAAAGGGAGCAGGCTCCGCTTTGCAGAAGTCGATTCATATAGCGAGGCATCAGTATAACTTTAATTCGATGGAGATGGTCACGATAGTCGTGATTCGGTCATGCCAAGACTCCTCACCGCCCACGCGGCGGGCTATTGAATTTCAAGGGTCCAGCTGTCCGCATCGTGGCCAGACTCCCAATCGGTCTCAGCTCCCTTTTTCTCTCTCCTCCATACAGAGTCATACAATTTGTCCCTTTAAACACCCCAGAAACATCGCAATCATGAGTCTGCAGCCGCCTTCCCTGGCTGTTCGATCGAAGAGTGGGTCGGCGTCGGCGCCCACCACCAAAGCTGTCATTCTGGTATTTCCGCCTCAGAACCTCAACAGCACAATGGAGTCTTATGTTCGTAGGTTGGAGGCCCCTCCCGAGGTACCAGGTTCAGGCCACTGTCTATGGAATTGCCCAAGGTAAGCTGCAGTCATCTATTCCTTGGCCCATTCACCCCACTAAGACTGCAACAGCCCCTCTTCCCAGTCGCCGGCCACCCAATTATCGAGCATTGCTTCAAAGCTGTTGCAAACGTCCCCGAGATCAAAGAAGTCTTCGTCGTCGGCTACTACGAGGAATCGGTCTTCCACCCCTTCATTGACTACATTTCGACCGCTTTCCCGAAGCTAAGCGTCAAGTATCTCCGCGAATATGAGGCATTGGGTACTGCAGGCGGTCTATACCACTTTCGAGACGTCATCCTAAAGGGCAAGCCGGAAAGATTCTTCGTGCTGAACGCCGATGTCTGCTCTTCGTTCCCGCTCAATGAGATGCTTCAGCTGTTCGAGGACAAGGACGCGGAGGCCGTGATGCTGGGCACGAGGGTTGAAAACAATGCGGCCACCAATTTTGGTTGCATTGTATCCGATGCCCATACGAAGCGAGTGCTCCATTATGTGGAGAAGCCAGAGGGACACATCTCCAACTTGATCAACTGTGGAGTGTACCTCTTCGCGACAGAGTGCATCTTCCCCGCCATTCGTAGCGCCATCAAGCGTCGTACTGAGCGTCCGCGCCTAGTCTCGTACCCATCGTCGGAGAACCTCGAGTCATCGTTCTACCAGGGCCAGGATGAAGATGACGACAAGCAGAATGCCGTCATTCGATTGGAGCAAGATGTGCTGTCAGATATTGCCGACAGTAGACAGTTCTTCGTGTTGGAGACCAAGGACTTCTGGCGCCAGATCAAGACCGCTGGCTCAGCTGTGCCAGCGAATGCCCTGTATCTCATGAAGGCCTTCCAGGCTCAATCGGAGGAGCTCGCTGCTCCATCTGCCAACATTCTCCCGCCGGTCTTCATTCACCCCTCCGCTAACGTGGATCCAACGGCGAAGCTTGGCCCCAACGTCTCCATTGGACCACGCGTCACTATCGGCGCCGGCGTGCGTGTCAAGGAGGCCATTGTCCTGGAGGATTCGGAGATCAAGCACGATGCATGCGTTTTGTACTCCATTGTCGGCTGGAAGAGCAAGATCGGTGCCTGGGCTCGTGTTGAGGGTACCCCAACGCCGATCACCAGCCACTCTACAAGCATCGTCAAGAATGGCGTGAAGGTGCAGAGCATCACAATCCTGGGCAAGGAGTGCGGGGTCGGCGATGAAGTGCGCGTGCAGAACTGTGTCTGCCTGCCCTACAAGGAGCTTAAGAGGGTAGGTCAACCCTTGTATGCACATTGAGTGTTCCACTAACGCGCTTAATAGGACGTCTCGAATGAAGTCATTATGTAGAGAGCGCTTATGAATTGTCATGATACCACGGGCGAATGCGTTTTCCGCATGAGAGAGGTCGGCTAGATAATGGATGAATTTGCAAAAGGATCTTGTGCACAGCATCAAGTGACTAGCAAATTGAATGGCTAGAACTTGGCGATATACCAAACGTAACAGTATCCACACACCACATCGAAACGTTCCCTTTCCGCATACTGTTTCAACGTGAATCTTCTTGAAGGACTTGTGTATCTGAACTATTTAGTACAGAGCCAAAGAGCCATATCTCACGCAACTTTATCCCTAGCTCATTGTTATGAGGCCTATCGACCTAGTTGTCGTACTAGGCATTTGAGTTGCCACATGCCAAACGCAGATTAGCTAATCTTGATGCGGCAAGGTTAACCGACGACCTTACAACGTCCATCCGCTCCATCTTGTTCCTTATGATCCGCCCAGAGCCCTTGAGAGCCTCATATAAACAAGCAGTCTCATGTATTTCTTGCACCCTCTGGAATAGGGACAAATAGCATCTGAAAATATATTCTAAACCCAACGTTTACGTCTGAGGGATAGGCGGGCAATTTGTGGCGGGGCGCTATACTCGAGAACCTGAAGGGATTTCACTTGTTGGTATATCTCAGTAATCTCATATGCCTGTTCGTTTCTAGAAAGATACAGCATCTCCGCCTCTAAACCACGACCGCCGGCTCTGGACGGATCTACGCTATAGCAACGATGGCTGCCAGGTCCTTGCCTATTATCGACATCTCCTCCTTCCTAGACCCCTCAGCAACAAGTGACGCTCGCTGCCAAACAGCTACAATTATTAATAGCGCTTGCGAGGAGTTCGGCTTTTTCTACCTGACCGGCCATGGAATACCAACAAGTACTCTCGATCGAGTCATCAGTCTCGCTCGGCAATTCTTCGCCCTCCCCCTGTCCACGAAGAACAAGATCAAGCGCCACGACGCTGGGAGCCCAGGGGGTGGTGATGGCGCAAGAGGCTACCAAGGCATGGGCGAGAACGTCACTGGTGGAAGGAGGGATATGCATGAAGCAGTGGACTTCTACCGTGAGTGGGATCAACTGGTAAATGTGGGTGGTGGGAAAAGTTATACACCAAATACGCACGCAACCCTTCAAGGACCGAATCTATGGCCAGAGGAGCCTAGCGATTTGAAAGATACATATCTAGAATATATAGAGCAATTGCAGACGGTCGGGAAGGCACTCGTGCATGCTATGGGAGCAGCACTAGATCTGCCGCTACCTGGTCCCGGGGCAGATGAGTCGACAGAGGACTCCAAAATTTTTGTGCGTAATACAGATCGCAGCTTCTGGGTCATGCGAATGATTGGGTACCCCAAACTCGACACCTCAATCGAGAAGGATATAAACGAGACGGAGTTCTCCTGCGGCGAGCACACAGACTATGGATGCGTCACCTTACTCCTCGCCGACCCGACGCCTGGTGCCTTGCAGGTTTTACTCAAAGATGGCACGACCTGGTTGAATGCGGATCCCATCCCAGGCGCTTTTGTCGTAAACATTGGAGACATGTACGTATTATCAAAGATCACAAAGTAAAGCCTGGTATTGCGTAGACTTTACTGGTAGCTTTCTGAACTTTTGACTACGACATCCGCTAATCTTGGTACTGTTGTTAGGATCGAGCGATGGACAAATGGCCTGTGGAAGAGTACCCGGCATCGTGTGATTCACCGCGGCGATGGCTATCGCGTCTCAGTGCCTTTCTTTTACGAGCCGAACTTTGATGCGGTGGTGAAGCCGTTAGCAAGTTGTGTGGGGCGCAGCTCAAAGCCGCCTATTCATGAGGGGAATACATATGGGGAACATCTGATGGGGAAGGTATTCAGTAACTTTTACAGTAAGCGCAACAGTCGAACGAATAGCGGATCTAGATGCTGACAACCATCAGGTTAACTGATGAAAGGAAGACGAGGGACAAGGCTGGTGCTGTACAGAAGTTTCCAAAGGTTGCGTATGCCGCGCAAATACCTCTGTCAAGAATGAGCACTGCCTCCCACGGATCCAATATTGCTGATTTACTACCCACTGAAATTTTCCCAGTTTTCCTTTCCGCATGTGCCTCATGTACAAAGTGAACCTGCTGCACTCTTTCTCCGCGGCTTGCGCCTCACGTCGCCCACCAACCTCGCGCTGTCCTTTACCCTCCCTCCTTCTGTACAGCTTCAACACCATTCACACTTCTATTCACAAACCCACACCGTGCAAACCACCATCCGCCATGTCTTCCTACTCCCGCCCCCGACCAAACCAACACACCTCCGCGCTCCCGTACATCACCGTTTTGAGCGATTTAATTCCATCCAATACGTTGCCCACTACGGCACCAGAGGCTACACCAATGCTGCTAAAGAATCATTTAGGTCCTTGAGTGTCATTTACGATGCTGATTTCGTAGATATGAAAAGCTGATGTGTGTCAACATGTAGGATTTTCGACTTCATTGCACATGATGTATACCGGTCAAATTCGACGATGAGTTGACAAGGGAGACCTAATACGAACGATAGATATGGTCATGGTCTAGCTATCTGGAATACTTCATCATTCCAGTACATAATTCCGGCTTACGTGGAGTAGGCTAATCAAAATACTCAATATATCAATCTGCTTCACCAAGTGCGGCTTCTACCATATAGCAGTTATGTCACCAGTTCCGTGCACACCTCCACCCACATCACTGAGCTCATCGTGCACCAATCCTTCCTCGTCCTCATCAGCCGGGACCATACTTGCCAATACCGGATCAACTCTATGCTGCTCCATCTTCATCCTACACCCTTTCATCTGCCCCATGCAATCGTCCTTCTGACAAAGATGGCCGTAGAAGCACTCCGCCGAGCGACACGCGCCTCGTCGCGGACACGGGCTACACTTTACCACATACTCCAGGCAATAACGTGCTTGAGGTTCGAGGGTGGAATGGTCGAAGGGACACTGAAACTTTGTGCACATGCCTTGAAGATAGTGGTCGTTGCAAGGTTTCTGGCGGTGGAAGCGCGCGTTATAGATTATCCAGGCTTCTGGGGTAGGGGGCGGGATGTAAATGTCGAGGCGCTGGTCGTCTTTGTTTAGGGGGATAAAGCCCGGCACAGGGTGAGTGGGAAGGACGGAGGAGACGTTGGAACGGTCGAACGTGGGGCTGTTGGCATCTGATGCGATGACGTTATTGGGGCCGTGTTGGAATTTGCATTTGTTGCCAAAGCGACAAAAGCCCTTGTCATTATTAGTAAGCTGGTTGTGGGATAGTGGATTATATGGTTCACCTTCTGGAAGTACTTGCACGGTGCTTCAGGCTTCATTTTATTTTTGGCCTTGATGGTCCAATCATCGCCAGCAGCGTCCAGGAAGCCGTTGCTTCCAATGTGGGAGGTTTTGTCAGCACCAAGACTACTGTCGCTGTTGTTACGCCACGAGCTCTCATTCTGGATTGCATTATAGTTCTGCGCATTCTTTGGCGGACCCTTTGTTTTAGTCGGAGTGCCATTGCGCTCTGATATGTTCATTGCGGGCGCCTTGCTAGGCGGCGCGGTAGATAGCTCTGACCAACGGAAAATGGTAGGGAACTGGGTGACGTTGAGGCTAAATTGATGGAAGTCAGAGTTGAAACCCGCGCCTTGGACCAGCGTGATTTTGTCCCGATGGCCCGAATATGGAACAAGCTGAGAGAGATAGCCGCTGTCGTGACATGCAGCATATAGGATGTGACCGCAAGAGTTGTCCTCCACGGCTAGCTTGAAAGTTTCTGTATATTGTCAGCGCTTTTCCATGCTTGTTGTCACATAAAAGTCTTCTACCTCTAAGCTTGAACTTGGTTCCCTCCTCGTCAAGCGCATCCACAAAGTCGAAAAGATTGATCGCCCGAGTAAACGCAGCTGCAAACGGTGCCAGCGATCTCTTCTCTAGTCCGGTAAGCTTCGACTTGGCTAATTGTTTGGAGAGATTGGTAAGATCAGCGTAAATGCGAACAATTACGCGAGCGTTCTTGAGCCGTGGCAGCGATTCTCGTAGATATTTCTCTACGGCATCGTTTAACATGCGCGCGGCTCGCATTCCTCCTTCTTCCTTGTCGCGGACCAATTCATCATTGAACTGTACACGGTCAGCGCTAGGTCTCGGAAGCAGTAAAACACACACATACAATATATCCATTTCCATCAATGAGGACTAAGAGGTACGGGTTGCGGGCGTTCTCGGCTACTTGTGTCTGACCGAGAGTTACGCCATTGCTTTTCTTTTCGACAGATCGCTTAAGCGTCTTGTAGTCTTCAATTAGTTGCGCATGGTCCCGCAGCAAGCCCTAGTTGATGGTTAGTGCATACACTTGATCAACGTTGGGGGTAGAATCGAAAGCATACCTGGAGCTCGTCCCGGGCCGTTGCATTATTGAGCTTGAATTGCTCCAGGCGCGTGTCCAGCGAGTTGAGCTTTCCGTCTCCAAGCATATTGGCAAGTTCTGAACGTAAATGTATTTTTACGTCAGCTGCTGGAGAGTGCAACCGGTGTTGCCTTAAGTTGGCTTCGGGTTAGGTAAGGTCTTGTCTTTGCGGTCTTTAAAGGGGAGAGTGATCGGGACGCACAAGCAAGTGTGCAGGATCCTCCGACTTAAGTTTGGGAGCTCATTGCTTGGACGCTCTCGGATGTGAAAGAAGTTTTTGAAGCGTGACAAACGTTCGAGGTGTACGCACCGTGTATTGGTCTGTGCGCAAGCCGATCACGTGGCTCTGGGCATCTTGGTCCACACTGTCAAATGGTCGTAGATCTATCGCCTCAGTCATTGCAAAGACTGACAAATAATGTGTTAACACACCGCTTTTCACAGGTGAAGGGCGGCTACTCCATGTATCTTGACAGCATTTTATGCGCTTTCCCAATATAGATTCCCACGTATGCAAAGCGTCAAGAAGACCCTCTGGATCTCCATTCCAAAGACCGCTCGTACTGCGATCCTGGAAAGATTCGACATTGCCAACACGCCCTACACATCTATAATGCCTATTACGTGCCAATGGGTAATCCCTGGGGGCTCCAGTCATACCCATACCCGTGCAAGCGAACAATCTCACAAGGCTCTTCTATGTAACCCTCTCAAACGGCCCTCTGCAACCCATTTCACAGCTCCAAACTTTACGCATCTACGTTCCTTAAGGCATAGTCGTTCAGCGGCCACTTACCATCTTTTTATTCCTCTTCATGAGGCTGACCAACTTTTTTTCCAGTGCCTCATGATCCTTCCTGGCGGCCAACATGGCCTGCTCCGCCTCCTCAATATTCAGTACACTCCGCCTTCCCCTGCCGTTCCTGTCCCCAAATCCAACCCCAGCCTCGAAAGCGCTAACCAACCCCTGAACATCCAGCCCCTGACCACCACTACCGATCGAAATATTCCCATTACTATCGAGGTTGAGGTCCTGGTTCGTAGATGAGAAGCCAAGTCCAGCACCAACAAGCGCTTCAAGTCCCTGAACAAAGACACCACCTAATAGGTCCGCGGCCATGACACCCATTCCTTCAAGCTCGGTGCCCGTAGCTCCGCCTTCAGCTACGGCTTTAGCGGCCTTTGCAATCTTGTTCACATTTACGGAGACATTGGCGGTGCCAGCTCCGGGCGGACCACCGACAGCCGCCATCTCAGACCGGGGTGTATTGAGTGGCGGATTATCCGTTTTAGGAAGCACGAACTGGTTGAGGTAGGTACCTACGTCAGCAGGTGTCTGTTGTTGCTGTGCTTGTTGAGGTGGAGGCAGATCGCTAGGGGCTTGGACTGGGGGAAGCGGTAGAGACGTTGATCCAAGGAGAGTAGAGGTTGGATCGAGCTTTGGTATTGGCTGGCCCGCGTTCTTGCTCAGTTTCGCGCCCGCCTCCTTTAGTGCAGTAGCGAGCGCAGGCAGCATATCATTTGACTGAGCTTGTGATGCCATGTGCGCCGTATGCTGCTGATGCGATGCCTGCTTTCGACCGTGGAAACGAGCCGCACCTTTCAGCTCTTCAATATGCTTCTCCAACTCTAAAGCCTTATCCTCAAGCTCTTGCGTCAAGCCCCAGAAGAATTTGCCCTGTGGCGTGATCAGCGTGCGTGAGTCTGTCTTTCCGTCGTGTCCTTTCAAGTGGACTGGTCTCTTCTTTGCCAGCGCGTCCAGGTCAGCTTCCGAAAAGTGGATCTTCAAGTCTGGTGGAGCGACCGGTCCGCTACTCGTTTGAGCCCCGCGTGACGCATGGGCGAGGGAGGAGGAGAGCGGTTTGAAGAATTCGAGAGTGGAAGCGATAAGCTCGCCTGTCCTCTGTAAGTCAGCAATGATAGACTGAGCCGTAGGCTCACGTTTATCTCTGGGTTGCTCAAAAGTATCCGTTGGCTCTGCACGTGGCGAAGGAATGGATGCTTTGCCGGCTTGTGTCTTCTTTGACCCGACGGGCGGAGCAGGTTTTGACTCTAACAGGTCCTGCTCTGCCTCTATTTCGACAGGTTTGGGTGATACTGGTCGACTCTTCGTAGCTACTGGTAATGGCTTAGGATTGGCTACTGCGGGCTTCTTGGCTTTCTTCTTGCGGCCGACAATGGGTGCTTGTACAACTTCAGGCTCGGATTTCTGCTCATCCATTGCAAGCGCCCGCTCTTCATCCGCTTGTCGAGCTCTCTCCTGTCGCTCTTTCTTTTGCTGAGATTTCGTCTTCTTTCTTATCGGAGCCGTTCCAACTTTCCTGCCGATAGGCGGTGGTGAATTAGCCCGCGATAGTGAAGTAGAGGTGATTGACGCTGTATCGGATACCAGTTCGCTGGCCGGAGTTCCGGGTTGATTGAGCGAAGCAATGCTAGCTTGTCGAGAGCGTAGTTTCTCGACGTTGGGCACATGGGGAAGCGAAGTCAAAGAGATTGCTGATAGTGGAGCCGGAGTTTCGGTCTTTGGGGTCGCAACCACACGCAGCGTCTTGGCAGCTGTAGACTTCTTGATAGGTGAACCAGTCGAGATCGCGGCAGGGCTTCCAGGTACAGAGTGGGCAGCCACAATAGACATAGCGCGAACGGCTTTGGTTTGAGTGCCTGGCTTCGTCGAGCTCGCAACAGCAGATTGTCCATTCTCAGGTATTTCGGTAGCAGCGGCGATATCAAGCTTTCCAGGGTGCTGTCGTTTAGATGGAGCCGGTGTTGTTACAGAGGTAAAATCTTTGGCGTCTTTCTGAGGGCTTGCTTCGACCGGAATCTGGCTTTTCTTACCACCTAATTTACCTTTTGGTGTGCCTTTTGTGGGCGATGCAGATGTTGCTTGTCTGTTCTCATTTGGCTCCGCAGTTAGCGCTTCCGCCGACTTCCTCTTCGGAGTCTCTGCGACAACCTGTGGTTTCGCGGCAACTTTACGGCCTGTTTTCGCTGGGGTCATGGGCGTTGAAGGCGGTAGGGTTACCACCGTGGCGTCGATGCCAGAAAGATCATATGCTTCAGTGACTTGGCTGCTATTCCCTGCTTTAATAGGGGTTGCAGCCCGTACAGGAGCAGCGGGTACGACCGGAACAACTGAAGGGATTGTGTATGAATCATTTCGCAATATTGGGTAAGGTAGATGCTCCTTTGGTGTAGGATTTGGTTCTACTAATGCCGAAAATCCAGGAGGGATGGTAGGCGTTGCCCGCCGAGGTTGCTCCATGACTTGGCTGTTCAGAAGCAACGTCCTGTCTTGTTGCTCGGTAATAGGATCGTTGACCAGAGCATCGACATTGAATGATGCCTCGTCTTCAGGGCTGAGGATATGATCGTCTACTCAGAGAATGTTAGCAACCATGCTCTACCCGAAATCTCAAGGGTGGGCGACGATGTGAGAGCTTTGCGAGACTAAGAGCAACGGCGACGTCCGGGCGATGGGCGGCTTCAGAGAACGCCAACCAAAACGCTATGTACATTATTGACCGAAACCTCTCTCGGACATCTTCGTCACTGGAGCTAAGCAAAAGAACATTTGGGAAAGCCATCTTCTGATTGATCGTAAGCATGCCGACTTAGAAGCGGCAGGAAGGGGACTTTACGTACATACGATAGCCATGACGAAGACGACGAGAGATGGTGATGTAAGCTCTGGCAAAGACAGCGCAACTCGCCCGAACGAGACAACTTTGAAGGAAAAAAATCAAGGTATAGTAGTCCCGTGAAACCATGTCAATGCCAAAGCTTGAGCCATCGAGCGTGTAAAAAGCGGCCGACCCAATCATAAACGCCAAGCATCCCAGAAGCCAGTGCTGCTAGACTGAGTGCCGATGCATTTCGCTTCGAAACCCTCCAAAACGCCATGCAGCCATTGTAGGAAATGAAAGTAATAAAACAGTGTGCAATGACCATCAGGCCGAGAAATTATGTGGAAGAAGCGAAGGAAACTACCATCGTCCGGCGCCGCCGTAATTGTTGTAGTTGCTGAGGGAGGAAAACCCACCTTGCCCTTGCCCATAGAGCCCCTGGCCGACCATTCCTCCTCCTTGATGCAACCTCGCCTGTAAGATACTTGGGTCTTGAACATCTACTACACCACCCCCTCCAGAGGAGGAAGTGTTAGCATGTCTGTGCTTCTTTCCCTTTTTCTTAGATTTCTGCGAACCAGATTCCTGGTAAGCGCCAGGCGAAGGTCCATAAGGAAAGCTGAGGAGGCCAGGAGCAGGAGCTGGCGTGGAGGTCGTGGGATGTTGGTTGAGGAAGGAAGGAAACATTGACTCACGCTTTCCAGCATCAGCTACTCTAGCACCACCGTCCATGTTTCTGCCCCGGAGCAAGTCCTGATACAACGCATCATTATTGTTCCTTCCGGTAGCGTTTGCACCGTAACCAAGGCTGCTTGTAGCAAAGCCATGGCCCTGGCCAAACATGCCACCTCCACTGACTGGTGGTGTGCCGGTAGCTTTCAACCCAGGCGGCGGTCCTTGCACACCGCTAGTGTAGAATTGACCACCCAATGGCTGATGCTGGGAGATCTGATTGAAATGATTCGAATTCTTCGGCATCATAGAACTCTGCTGGCTCATGATCTTCTGGTTTGCAACAGGCTGTACAGAAGCCGAAGCGGATGAGCTGTCGTTGGCAAAGCTAAAACGAGAGGCGTGTCTACCGTGTCCGGGCCCATTTCCAACCTGGCTGTGGGATTGCTGGCCTTGATTGTTCTGAAAGTTGGACAGGAGACCAGCAGATTGAGGGCCGGACTTAAGGTTCGATAGTAGTAGGTTCTGTTGTTGCTGTGGGGTTAGACCGCGCGTATTGTTCATGCCCAAGTTGCCAAAATCTTCCGCTAAGGATGAGCTCTGTCCGAACAAATTGCCGCCAAAGGATTGCTGGCCCGGAGGTGCGATGGCATGTTGATTTAAGTGGCCCGTAACTGTCTGTTGACCTTCTTCAGGCTCTCCACCGAGTTGTAAGCTACCGCCGGCCGTGGTTTCATGATCCTCACCCTCGGTAGGCGGTTGCTGCTGCTGCGAGTGTAGTTGCGATGCAGCCTGTGCCTCAGCTTCGCGCTGAGCAGCCGCTTCCTTTTCCTTTTCCCTTACAGCGTGTCGCTTGGCACCACCGTTAGGATCAAGCAACTGGGGAAATTCCATAATAGCCTTGAAATCTTCCTGGGATAAGGACGCATTCGAGAAGACAAATTTAAAACTAGGGTCCGTAATAGTTTTTAGAAGATTATCGAGGCCGGGAATACGGGGCTTCGACGGTCGAATAGGCGCTGGAGGTTGGGATTGCGGTTGTGGTGTTGCTGATTTAGAGCATGGCGCTGAGTTCTCTTTTTCTTTTTCTTTCCCCTTCTTCCTCAAAGATAACTCTTCCACCTTGCTCTGTTTTGCTAACGGTGGCGCCGGAACAGCATTGGTAGTCATCGGGCTAGGATTTGATGCATTTGTAGAGCGACTCGCACGACGTTCCTGTGCAGCCTTGCTCCCCCAGCTCGCGGTGGCTGGCAAACCGGGCGTATCTATGGGACTTGTCGCATCGTTGCTGTCTTGTGGGTTCATGGACGTTGCCGCCGCGGCAACTGGCGGGCCGTGATGCGCTGGTGGAGCAGAGCGACTGGTCGCCGATTGCGCAGGCTGTTGGGTCTGTATAGAGTTCATCATGGACAGGTCCTGTCGTGTAAAGCTGTCATTGTCTTCACCGGGCTCGTGCAGGAACATGCAGTTCCTGTTATTGCACTGCTCGCCGCGTAGATAAGCCGAGCAATACTTGGTGGTACCGTACTGGGCTCTGTGATACTCGTAAATGTACTGCCAGAGCAACATGAAATGCTACCAACTTACCTCAGCGTCCGGTCGCCATTCTGCGAGCCGTCCACAGCTGCGATGCACGCCGCGGCGTCCTCTTTACGGGCAAAAGTCACGTACACCCCAACGGACTGTTGATGTTGCGCGTTCTCCCGTGCTTTGCTGACAACAATCTTGATAATCTTGCCGTATTGTCCGAAGTAGTCCGGCCCGCGCAAGGTATCAAGTAACCGATCTTCGCGTATTGTCGGGGTTAGGCCGGTCACATAGACGAGGTTCTTCTGGACGACACGCAACCCCGCGAGATGTTTGCGGCTCAGGGAGTCAGCCTCGGCCTTTTGTGCCTCCTTCTGCCGTATCTGCGCATTCTTCTTTGCCTTC
The DNA here is from genome assembly GCA_030770425.1 of Darksidea phi. Taxonomy (NCBI): domain Eukaryota; kingdom Fungi; phylum Ascomycota; class Dothideomycetes; order Pleosporales; family Lentitheciaceae; genus Darksidea; species Darksidea phi. Next base: position 8,920 of record JASJFT010000161.1, on the reverse strand, counting down.
TGCGCTATCTGCTGCTTGTGCTTGGCCAACCTACTGCATATTAGATCGCTCAGAGTGGGGGGAGGCGAGTGGGACGCACTCTTCGGGTGTAATGTTTTTGAACTCTATCGTCGACTCGTCGTAGGGACGGCGACAGGCAGGACACAGCCCGTTCATCGTCGTCTTGATGTTGTTGAAGCAGAACTGGCATATCTAGACCGCTAGGTTAGCCATGGCGACTAGGTGGGCTCGTGGACATTTTCGAGGGATCGTACCTGGTATCCGCAGGGACATGGCCGGAAGTTCCTGTCCGACAGGTCGAACTCTTCGACGCAGAGCGGGCAGCATTCTTCCTCGTCATCGTCGACGAACTGATCTTGTTGTATGCGGGACATGATGGTGGGCGTAGAGAGGTGCGTTGTCAAGCGCAATGGGGTGGCGATTGGGCGAAAGGGGATCCAGAAGAGACAGCTGTAGGCTTCTCTGGCCGAGTGAGTACAAAAGCACTTGCGCACGAAAGGGACAAACGCCGACCGTGAATGGGAAGAGAGGAAAGGATGCACTCGCGATGGAGGACGGGGGCGTTGATGCGCAGGCGTGCAAAGCTGGAAGGTCTTAGCGCAATCACGTGCCCAAGTCTAGCCCAGCTCCGTGCTACGGCAAGTCTCGCTTGCTAGAGGAGCTTGAGGCCGACGACGACATCATCACCACCCGCCGCCCTCACCTGCTGCACGCAGCTCACCACCTTGTACTCTCACTATGGCGCTGCGCCAGGCTGTCGGTCGGCCATTGGGCGCCGCCGTGCGCTCCGCGGGCTGTTCTCGCACCGCCATGCGCACTTTTGCAGCGTCGACATTACGGGCGAAGGAGGTCGCTGGCGAAAGCTCCGAGACGCCAAACATGCGAGTGCGTATCCATTGAGGAAAATTCGATAGCCAAATGCCCTAACGGCGTGCGCAGTATGCTCCCCGCGACCCCACAGGCAAGCTCAAGGCTGCCATTGTGAACCCGACCGACAAGTACAAAGAGAAGGCCGAGGCACTCCACAAATATGGGCAGTATCTCATGTCCTGTATGCCGAAATATGTACAGCAGTATGCAATGCTCCCAACCAGACCATGGCCTGTCTAATCGAACGCCAGGTTCTCCGTCTGGAAGGACGAACTGACCATCTACATCCCTCCCTCCGGCGTTATCCCCGTTTTCACGTTCCTCAAGTACCACACGGCCGCCGAATATACCCAAGTCTCGGACATCACAGCCGTTGATTACCCCACCAAAGATCAGCGCTTCGAGGTGGTCTACAACATGCTCAGCATCCGGCACAATTCACGGCTTAGGGTCAAGACATACGCAGATGAGGCGACGCCGGTGCCTAGTATTTGCGATCTCTACGACGGAGCGAATTGGTACGAACGAGAAGTGTATGATTTATTCGGCGTGTTCTTCGTTGGGCACCCAGATCTAAGGCGCATCATGACTGACTACGGGTTCGATGGCCACCCATTGCGGAAGGACTTTCCGATGACTGGATACACCGAGATCAGATGGGACGAAGAGAAGAAGCGGATTGTCACGGAGCCTCTAGAGATGACACAGGCCTTTAGGAACTTCCGTGGCGGCTCAACTGTGTGGGAGCCGGTCGGACCAGGTGATAGCAAGACGCCAGATCAGGTTCGTCCTCAATTCACCTTTTGTATTCGTCCTTGAATAGCACACTGACCATACTTTCCAGTTTAAGCTACCCACGCCGAAGCCAGAGCCGCCCAAGGAGGGAGAGCAGAAGAAATAGGAGAGCTAGACGTGTACAACGTGTATATATCCGCAAATCAAGACATTGTATTCCAGTATCAGCTCTATATCACTCAGTATCAAAGTTCTTTCAGCTCACGCGATTAAACTACAATCAAATGGCCACTTTTTCACGGGCTTGTCCAGCTCGGAGAATCTCTACCCGCACCTAATATCTAGCCGATATCTTCTCTACCACCACTGGCATCATGCCTTATGCGGAGCGACTCCGAGTACTACGCAAGGCAACACCTGCATTTCGACGCCATACGAGCTTGCAACGCTGACCAAGCCAGGTGCCATTCATATATCCTAGTCTTCGCCAGGCTCTGCACCCCGCTCTTCCATATTTGCAGTAATAATATATATACATATATTCTATAAAACAAGCCTGGTAGAAGTGGTAATGTATAGTAAGCATGGTCGCCTCTACTGGGTCCAAGTAATACTTTATAACCACTACTTACTATAGGCGGTTTAAACGTATTTTACGAAGCTCTATCTTAAGTATCTCTTATTACTTAAAGTGGACTTCAACTTTGAATAATACACGGTATAACCTCGACTAGGCGCTTTTAAGCGCTGCTCTTCCTTCTTATCCTTTCGTATAGCCTCTAACCTTAGCTAAAGTATACACCCCTAAAAACCTATATAAGTAGTACTAATAAGTAAGTAATAGCCAAAAGCTATTTCGAATGGTATTACATAAGGACTAGCCAAAGTAATAAGTATCTATTAGGACAATACTTGCTAAATATATTACCCATTAGCTTCCTTTGCATAACATAAGGCCGATAGTTTACTGTCCTCTTAGTTCGCACCGGGTAAATTTGATATTTGGGGGAGCTCGCCCAGATCTTTCATGTCGCTATTTTATGCGCCATGTACGTACACGCAATCGCCCTTACGCAGGCTTTCACAGCCCAGAAGCGATTCCCTCATTAGTCTCTCGCCGTGGATCCGCCGCGCACTGTCCAGAAATGGTCTCCCGAGATGACTACACCATCGGATGGGTTTGCGCTCTACCTGTCGAGGCGGCGGCCAAGGCAATGCTTGATCGCATTCACGCCAACCTACCTGCGGATCCGACTGCGAATGACCCAACATCTATGTTCTAGGGAGTCTCGACGCTCATAATGTCATACTCGCGCGAACTTCAAATCCGTCCGGTTCAGCCTGATGGTCGGCACTGGAGGAGTGCCAAATATGAAAGAGGATATTCTTGTTGGCGACATTGTTGTGAGTAAACCGGCAGCGGCCCCGCCGGGCCTCATCCAGTACGATTTTGAGAGCGGGTGCGCGGAAGATCAGTTTATCGGCAGCGGGGCGTTAAATCAGCCATCAGTCCTACTTCTCACAGCGACGGGCAAGGCCGAAACAATAGCATCTTCGGCGAAAGTCAGATACCCCTTTATATCTCCGAGATTGTGCAGAAGGAACGCCCTTGCATATGCTAATCCAGACCGGGAGCAGGACGCCCTCTTCGACTGGGATTATGATCATACAACCATTGAGCCCGTAGAAGACCGGTGCAATTATTGCAACCCCGATAGAATCTGCCATCGGCTACCGCGCGAGACCTAGAATCCTAATATTCATTATGGCCTGGTTGCGTCTGGTAAATAGTTGATGAGCCATGGTGCGACCCGGGACAAGTAGGTGCGTGAGCATGGAATCCTTTGGTTCGAGATAGAGGCGGCTGGCTTGATGGACGCCGCTCAGTGCCTGGTCATCCGGGGAATCTGTGACTATGCAGATTCGCACAATTCCAAGCTCTGGCACGCACGCCTACGCCGCCGCTACCGCCGCAGCATATGCCAGAAAAATTCTCTCGTTGATCCCCCCGGCCCCAAAGCCAGTGTCTCTGGCAGCAGACACATGCGGAGGCCGACCTGTTCTCGATGCTTTGCTCTTAACAGACCGGAAGTTGACCGAAACTCTCTTATTATACTAAAAGGACAGAAGGTAATCGGCACCTCCGAATGGCTTATACAACACCCTACCCATCAAGAGTGGCTGATAGGTGCCGATCCACCACTCCTCTGGATCTCAGGCGGCCCTGGAAGAGGAAAACGATGCTGGTTATTTATATTACCGAGGTGTTGCAGCTAGTGGTTGGCTCGACCAAGGATGTTCTCCTTTACTAATTCTGTAGTAACCGTGCCAAAAATCGGAACACGGTAGTGACTAGAATAAGAGGTATTATACATCAATGGCTCAACTTCCATCCCTACTTAGTACAATATATTAAGAACCCCTTCGAAGAGTCTGAAACGACCAAATATACTATTTCTAGCTTTGTCTCCTTGTAGAAGCTTTTCCTAACCCTGCTTTGGTAGAGAAGATCTTGACGAGTAGTGTGTGTGTGTGTCTGATAGCCTAGATGAGCGCGAAAAAGAATCTCTCGGGCAGCTTCTCGACGCCTTAGAGAACTATTTATCGGAGCGTGAGGAGAAAATAAGGCTAAGCCTGAAGCTTATTCTTCTCTCCCGCCCCTAGCGGGCACTTTTAAAGAGCAAGCCGGGCCGATACCATCGAATTAAACTGGATGAATCGGATGTAGAGATTTCGAATGATGTCGAGAGATACACCTTCGCCAAAGTTGCCGAACTAGCATCCGAGCAAAACCTTTTAGAGGAAATGATCCTGCAAGTTCGGCAGGCCCTGTTGGACGGCACTGAAAGAACCTTTTTATAGGTTGGGTTCGTCAGTAATGAGCTCAAGGGAAGGAGTTAGCGCAAGATTAATGACATTCTTCGTGGTATTACCAAAGGCCTTGGTGGAATCTATCGGCGGCTGCTCCATCAAGTCGTCTTCAAGATAAAGAAAAGCTGGTCCCCATCCTTCAATGGATCGTTCTCGCCGCCCGACCTCTTATAGTAGATGAATTAACAGTGGCAGTGGGAATCGCGGTATCTAACAAACTTACATCAACCAAAGTGATGAAGGGTCGGCTTGTATCTTGCGGGCTGTTGACTGACTCGGTTGCGACATGTGTGATGATGTCGAAAACAGCGTCAGTAGAAGTATCCCGATCATCCTTTCGCTCGTCCGTGTGAAGAACTAGCTTCGAATGTTGGTAAGGCGATTTCGCCAACAGAGTTCCTTTTTCGTCCAGGTAGCAGGCCTGGTATCTGATGCGATTCGCATCTGTTAAATTTTCCTCCTTAGGTTCGTTACTCGTCTCCTTGGTAATGTACGCTAAGCCAGACGAACCGTGGGGTGCATCTGCAATATCTGCACCAGATGTGAGCTGCGTACTTTAGTAATCTAGCCTGGGCCAAGATATTACTCGATCAGCATGCCTCCGACCATGTTTTCTTCCCTCGTCTCACCTCGCGAAAGGATAACTATAGCCGGACACTACTTTTCTGGGCCGCCACCCGGGGCCACCGAGACGTGGTAGAGTTGTTGCTCGATTATAGTGCCCACGTTAATTCCAAAGATCGAAGTAATTTAACTATACTCTATATTGCGGTTACTGGAGAGCACAAGGACATCGTATTTCCACTCTAGACCGGAACGCTCGGATCGAGGGCAAAGCTAGCTATAGCGACACACCGTTAATTCGAGCTATTTAGGCGAATTCCAGGGAGATTATTAAACTACTACTTAAACGCGGAGCGTGGGTGGATAGATTGCCTACTCCGAGAGTCGTCTCCCTGAAAGGGTCTACAGAACTATTGAAAGAGTAGGCTAAACAGCTACTAGAGCTTTAAGAACAGCTTTTTGCCGTATAATACGAGGATTTATCAAGACAAGTTGATATTATAATCAAGACCCTAAGCCTTTCCTTCCGCGTCCCGTTTGCTCTTTAACTGGTGATACTCTATCCGAAATACTCGTCGATTGGCCGCTGGGAGGCGATGTCCGGATTGTAGTACCTTGTCAAGAATAACCAGATGGACAAATTGCGAAAATGGGCGTAGGTATATTGCGAGTTTGATGTCCGGCTGGTTGTGGACAGGAACCCCAGAAACCTGGCGGCCATGACGGATCTCCCAACCAAGGTATTTCGAGTGGTCTCTACTGTAGATCTTGAAGCCCTGCTGGTAACTTCGGTCCTCGTAGGCTCGGAGGTCAACTCGCAACGGTTCGACATGGATGGAGAGAAGGGGATGTTATCATAGCCAGGGCGTTTTCACACTGTGCCTCTATTGCCTATCACAGAGACGCGGGGGAGTTCTTGCACTACGGAGTCCGCGAGTTCCTGATTGATTTTGATGGCTGCATTCAGAATGAAAAAAAGGACAGAGAACGTGGCCCGGACGGTAGCCCTCTTTACAACGCACATCGCCATGCTTGAAAATAAAGATCTGCGGCCGATTGAATACTTCTCGACGGTTATCGCCGAGTATTACGAAGGATATATCGGCGGCAGCTATGAGGATCAACTGTTCAGCGATGCGAACCAGGTATGCGCCAATGAGCTTGTTGCCATCAGCGAAGGCCACGACTCCCCCAGGTTACTTCTCTTCCTTACTGCTACCATCCAATTCGCTCAGCGTTCAAGAGAAAAAGGACAGTGCCGTTTCCTCAACATGCCTACTTCTCTTTCAGAACAACCCCAGTGCCCACGAGGGTTAATTGCTGAGGCAGTCCCACAGACAATGAGTGCCTTAATATCCCAGCAAAACCAAGGACCAGTTCAAACGCAGGCCTATAAAGTTCTTGCGGAATGCCTGATTATTGGAAAGCAATGTGGCTTATCACTGCCTGCGGCACTGAGATAAAACAATCAAACTACACCTTGGAGACATTGATGGGGCTGATGGTATGCTGGATCTAATTCTTGGTTCATAATTTCACTTAGTGCCATACTAAGACCCTTGTTTGTAAAGCTCTCCAAGAACACATATGGTCGCATAACAATGGTCTGTTTGTGTAAATTATCCCTAACATATCTGTTTTCGTCTATGCATGGGTATCATTTTGGGAACCAGACTTCTAACATACTTCAATATCAACATCTGCGCCATTGTCAAGCATATAACAGGTAACGCCTTACCAGCCTTGTCGTGATAGTGAAACTCATCAGGGTAGTCTGCGAGCTTGGTGTCTTCTCGTTGGTTGAAGAAGACTAGATCTCGCGCAGGCTGTGGAAGCAAGTGGGAAAGATAAACCTACCGTGTCCATAGCTCGCCTTCCCTCTGTATGAGCGCCTTAGTTCGGTCGGCACGCCTTAGTTGTGCTGAACCGCCTTCTCCGAAGCGTTGCGCACTTATCAAAATCGCATCTGCTTCGTCAGACTCTACGTCCGAAAGCGTGGCTCTGTCTGAGCGCGTCCTCTCATCCACCGAGTCTGTTTCTGCATCGGAGCTATAGTCGAGGTCGGACTCGGTGGAGTCATAGGTGCAAGTGGGCTTTCGAGGGATAGCGGCGCGCGCGCTTGGGGGGTGTAAGAGGGGGGACGGTGCGCGCGGTAGTTCAAGGAACAGCAATGGCGGCGCTTCGGCGGGTTGTCGTCCTTTGAGGGATAACGACGGCAACGGCAACTGCTGGGCGAGTGTGCCTTCGAAGCTTGATGGTGGAGGGAGCGCCAGCGATCCCAGTTGAACTGGGGGCGACAGTACGAGATGTCATTGGGATGGGGATGGAAGGGAGAAATGCATAGCGGAAGCAGCAACAGCAACGATGAGTTGTAGGCACCTAGGTGGAAGGAAGTACACCAGGGGGCGTTAAGTTAGCGCCATCATCTGTGAGGAGGCCTACGATTATAAGCATGTTGGAGACGGCACACCGGGGTGTGATGGTGGGGGTGACCATGCTGGAATGAGGCGGGAAACTCGAGTTAAAGCGGTGCCGGTCGTTGTGCGGAGGCGGGGAAAGGCCACTATAAGCGGCGGCCTGGAGCAGCCGAAATCAGGCACAAGTGCACCGGTATTTGCAGCCGAGTTACTTAATGAGGAAAGTTTCCCAACCCAACCCACCAACTCCCCACGTATAAATAACGGATGCCCTTGATGATGGCTCTATTCCGGAGATGGTTGGTACAGCCGCCGCTCAGCTGCAAACTTCCTTTGACTCACTTTGCTGATTCGTTAACAACACGTGCTCGTATTGGTCCAGTAGCTATAAGTACTCGACCGTAGCACCATCATGTTGTTCCGCACAACTCTAAACTTCATTTGTGTTCTCTTCATACTTGCAACAATGAGTCACGCCACCAAGACCACTGCTATTCCGCCCTTCAATCTCACCTCTCCACCGGGGACAGACATCTGGCGCAAGCCTCCCTCCCACAACGTCTTCACGGCACCAACCCATCCAGCGCCCGTCCTGCAGTATGGACTGGAAGCGTTCCAGAGGGCTCGTTTGACATTCGCCCTGCCGCCGGGAAATGAACTGCGTCAATACGACCAAGCTGGCCTGCTCCTACACTTCACCATGCCTGGCCTCCCAGAGGGAAAAGACAAGTGGCTCAAAACCGGCATTGAATGGTACTACGGGAAACCCTACATCTCGACCGTAGGCTGCGATGCCTGGGCCGATTGGAGCATCGTGCCCCTTTCCGACTTTGCTGGAAACAGTTCGAGACCTACCGTTACTATTGAAGCCAGGAGGGAGAAGGATCAGCTGGGCAAGAGTTTGTGGGTATATCAGATTGTCAGGGATGGTGAAGGGAAGGAGGTTGAGAGAAGGCCTTTGAGAGAGCTCAATTGGGTGTTTGCCGAGGAGAAGGGGTGGAGCGTGGGCGTTGCGGGGTATGTTTGTAGGCCAACGAAGGAGGGCGGGGATGGAGAATTGCAGGCAGAGTTTGGAGAAGGAGTCGAGGTCGAAGTTTTAGATTATGAGAGGAAGCTATGAGAGTGGGAATCTATGTCGACCTATCTAGAGATTCGGGTTTCTTTCTATCTGCGAGGAACGTTGAAAAGTTGAGCACATACGTCGTGGAATGCCTCTGTCGTAACTGCAATACCAACCGCCGCTCGGATTGTATATGTCATTTTAGGCATGCATTAATTCGATAATCTGTGTTCCACAATCGGCCGCCCAAGCCATCATGAAGCGATTGGCGGCAATGAAGTCTTTCAAGCTAGTATGAATTTGCGGGCCATGGGTAGTGAGTAGCTACGCGGGGGGGGGGGGGGGGGGGGGGGGGGGGGGGGGGGGGGGGGGGGGGGGGGGGGGGGGGGGGGGGGGGGGGGGG
>JASJFT010000160.1:0-104877 GCA_030770425.1 Darksidea phi | reverse complement strand
TTAGTAATATAGGCTAAACCTAAATAGGAAATAACCTATTAAAGGTTACTTCTTAGGAATTCCTTAATTCCTTATAGTTCTTATATCTAAATAGGACTTAGTATACTAAATAAGCTAATTAACTATTAGACTAATTCTCGGGATTACCTAATCTATTAACCAAAATAGAAAATAAGTAAAATAACTAGATTATCTAGAAAATAGGCTATAATACTACGTAATCTTTATAAGAAAGCTTTTTTACTATTATATCTTATATATCTTATTCTACTAAGTCTTTTAATTATCTATTTCTAATTAGTAAGTTAACTTTATATAGACTAGTAGCTTTTAATATAATTTCTTTCTTATCTATAAGTTTCTATATATTAGAAGACTTAAGAAAATATATATTAAACTTATTACTAGTAGTCTATTCTAGTAGATTATTAGAAATAGATATTATAGTCTTTTTCTTTCTATTATTTTTCTAGTAGTCTTATTAATATTTCTTAGATTTAATATTCTTATAACTACTATTAATATTACTATCTATATTTCTTTATATTTCCTTAAAAATAATTTACTAGTTCTTTATTACTTATAGTAGGGCTTTAGTAGACTTATAAATCTTCTTTTAAGAGATTATAAGAATTTTAATAGATATCTTTAAACTAAGTATTAGATTCTTTTTAAGTAAATAGATCTTCTTTTATACTTTAATTTATTAATTAATTAAATTATTATAATATAAAGTATCGTTCTAGTATTCTAGCTCTAGTTTTAGATCTAGCTTCTCTATAGTAGTTAGATTATATTTTATCTACTTTAAGATATTATCTAGCTAGTATAAAGTCTAGTTATAATAGTCGATTAAGGACTAGATTTACTTAAAAAAATTTCTTTTAAGTATTATATTATAATATTTAAGTTTATAAAAGAGAAATTAAGTAGATATATTCTTTCTTTAGATTAATAGATTAGCTTAGATAGTTATATTAACTAAATAATCGTATTTCCTATTAAACTTATTAAGGGGAATCGATTTCTTTAGTTAATAGAAAATAGACTTTAGCTTTTTCTTTACTATCTTTAAATATTTAGAGTAGACTAATAGATATATATTAGTACTACTATCTACTAATTCTCTTAACTATATAGTTAGACTATTTACTATAAGTTAAATAGAGAGTATAAATAATTTTAAATTAATAAGCTATAATATCTTAATAAGCTCTTAATAATTAAGAGATTTAATTACTCCTATATAGGTCGCTAGAGAGAAGTCCTTCTTTAATAGCTTTTATATTTTAATACTATAAAGAAGGTATTAAAGTTATACTTTAAATTACTTTTCTTTTTATATAAGAAGTCTAAATAAGCTCCTTCCTCTAAATTATTAAAAAAGATAATATTAACTTCTACTTTTATAATATTTTATCTTACCTTTTATATAAGATAGCTAGAATAATCTTACTATTTATTCTTCTTTCTATAGTCGAAGTAGTAATTCTACTTCTTATACTTCTTTAATATATAATTATAAAGCTTAGATATATCTTTAAAATAAATAAGCTTCTTTTTTAATTTATTAAGAAAGGGTTTACTTATAACTAGCTATTTTCTTTTAAAAATAGCTAATTAGTTACTTCGGACGAGCTATACCTTTTAATACTAGTTATTTTTAAGTAGTACTCTATTAGTAGAGGTTATATAGTTATATAGCTTATTAAAAGTAGAATTACTATTATTAAATAGATCTATCTTATTTTTTAGTTTAAAATAAAGCTTATTTATAAATTCTTTATTCTACTAGTAATAAAATAAATAGATCTCTATTACTAGACGTTTAAAATTCTTAATAAAGTTATTAACTTTACTAAATATATTTATATATAGTTAGTAAAACTTAATCTTTATCTTCTTCTTTATATAGGGATTATTATAGTATTTTTTAATATATTCTAATAGATCTATATTAAATATAAAGTCTATCTTCTTCTCTTTAGAATTTAACTATATCTAGATATAGTCTTTTACTAGGTCTACTAGTCGGGATATAATATAGACTTAATAGGTTTTAACTATTTACTAGGAAGTCTCTTATATATACTAGTTCTTATTAATAATAAGTTTTTATTCTATATTATAGAGCTAATTCTTTAGTTTAGACTTCCTATTATTTTTAAATAAAATAGAATTAAGATAGAATATAATCTTTTAAAAGTTAAAGATTTATAAAAAGTTACTTTAGTAATTTTCTAGAATATCTTTCTTTTAAATAAAAACTTATATTCTATTATCTAAAGTAATAGTTATAAATTTTAGTAAAGCTAATAAAAATCTTATAGAAGTAGCTTATTTCTTTCTTTTAATAAATAGTAGCTTTTTCGAACTTACTAATAACTTATAGAGATCTTTATAAGAAGGACTAGATAATACTAATAGTAAAAATAAAATTAAATTAATCTCTTATACTTCTATTAAAAGAATCGACTTAAGGGTTAAATATTAAACTAAGTCTTATTAGAATCTTTTAGATAGTTTAAATATCTTTAAAATTTTATAAAGATTAAGATCTATATTATTTAAGAGTACTATAATAGAAGAGGATTTTATTTTTTTAGTAACTTATCTACTATTAAGGTTATATTATAATAATAAAGTCTTAAAAGTAAATATAGAATAAGTATTATATTAAGAAAGAACTATTAGTTTAACTTTAGTATAAGTAACTATAAAGAAGAATTACTTAAGATTCTCTTCTAAGCTTTACTATTAATTTATAATCTTCTAGTACTATTAAAGCTCTTTCTTTAGCTTAGTAACTATATTACTAAGAATTTTCTAATATTATAAGTACTTATTAGTAAGAGATTTTATATAGAAGTTTCTAAGAATAATATCTATATTAAGTATAATTACTAGCCTTTAGATTATAACTAGATAGAGACTATTATCTATTAAGATATTAACTACTAGGTTTAGGCCTTCTTAGATTTTTAATAATTCTCGAACTACGTTATAATTAAGAAAAACCTTTTATTCTTTAATAATTATTAAGTAAGGTATTCTAGACTAATTATCTCTCTTAAGTAATTAGAGTCTTTATATATAGTAATTAACTTCTTATTCTATATTCTTTAAAAAGATATTATTATCTTTCTAGGAAGAATAAATAGCTTAAAGAGATTTAAAATTAATCTATATCTATAGATTAATAAATCTTTCTAACTAAATTAGAATATATATATCGACTAATTAATATTTATACTTCTTATTCTTAAATAGAAGTTTTTAGCTTTTTAAGTATATATTCCTAGCTCTACTTAGAGCTCTACTTATAGTCTTATTCTTTTCTTTATCTTTCTTCTATAGGAAGGCTTTATAAAAGGGGGTCTATTTATTAAAATAGACTTAAAAGGGTCTACTTAGCTTAAAGAATCTACTATCTTATTATTATACTAATTTAGTAATCTAGTTAATTATATAAAGATAAGTTAGTTATAGAATTTAGAATATAGGTCTAATTCTATATAATACTTTTATAGATCTCTTCTCTCTTAAGAGAGATACTAGATACTCTAGTAATATTAGGACTTAAAGCGGTCGATTTTAAGACTTATCTAAAGAAGTACTACGCGTTATTTACTCTAAGTACTATAGATCTTTAGAAATTTAAGAGTTAATATTTAGTTACTATCTCTAGTTAAAAATTAAAGATCTTAGAATAATATAAGATCTTAGGACTAAGTATAATTAACTAGAAGTTATAATAGCTAAGATAGTCTTCTAATTAACTAATAATAGAATTAGTATATTAAAGCTATTCTAAGATAGTACTATATAGATATAAGAATAGGGGGTTTTTATACCTAAATAGAACTTAGTATACTAAATAAGCTAATTAACTATTAGACTAATCCTTAAGATTACCTAATCTACTAACTAAAATAGAAAATAAGTAAAATAACTAGATTATCTAGAAAATAGGCTATAATAGTCTATAAACTATATAGTACTTAATTAAGATTTCTAGTTATTAGGGTATATAAATAGAATAAATATCTATATTAAAAATCTAGCTTATTAATTCTAATACTATTATAGCTAGTTAGTCTATCTATTATTATAAGATATAAAGACTAGTCTTATTAAATCCTTTAAGTTATAACTTATTACTAAAGTAAATAGTATCTTCTTTTTTAATTAATTATTCTATTTATATAATATCCCCTAAGTAAGATTCTAAGAGTATCTTTTAATTAAATCTCTTAGTTCTTTCTTTATATTAATATTACTTATATAGTCTACCCCTTTAGAATTTCTTATATATATTATTATTCTCTTATAAAGTTTATAATACTTTTCTAATAACTTTTTATTTTAGATAATCTAATATTTAATTATTTAGATTTATCTAATATTCTATAAAAATCTTATTATAATTATTAAAAGAGATCTTAAACTCTTATATACTATTCTTATATAGCTAATTTAGCTACTTTATAAGAAAGAGTTTCTTATTATATACTATCTTATATATAAGAATAGCTTTAACTTTATATTAATTATTATTATTAAGTTCTAGATATTATATAAATTTAAGTCTAAAGTTTAAATCTTCTCTTAACTTTACTTATTTCTTTAGGAGAGATATATAGAAAATAGAATATAATTAAGATATTAATAAAAATAACTTAAATTAATAGCTTAGTTTTCTATATTTAGTTTAAATAGTAAAGGGTTCTAAGTACTTTATATCTAGTTTTTTTAAAGAATACTTAGTTTTAATATTAATAATCTTTAAAATTACCTTTTTACTAATAATAAAATACTTACTTATTTTCTTTAAGTTATACTAGTATTACTAGCTTTTTTAAATATAGGTTAATATATTTTAAGTATTAAAAAATTATTATATCTAACTAGTTAGAAAGTTAACGACTCTTTAATATATACTTAAGATCTTTCTATCTATACTTTAGTTACTAAATAGTTAATAAAGCTAATACTTATCTTTTATATTATTAAAATTCTTAGATCTAATATTTATTACGACCTTAATAGAGTATATACTATAATTTAAATAAATCTTAGAATTATATATATATTCTATTATTAAAAGTAACTAATATTAGTTATTTTATTAATAGTTTAGATATATCTATAGATATACTTTAAGCTCCTAATTTTAATATTTAGTTTAACTATCTATTTATAGATAGAAGGCTATACTTATTTATTATTTAATATTAAAATAAAAGTATATATCTAACTAGAATTTACTAGTAAAGATAGAGCTCTAGTTCTTAGTAAGATTAGTAATAATAAAGATCTAATCTTAGTAAATACTTTTATAAATAATAGATTAGCTAATATACTTATAATAATATTTTTTATTATAAATAGATACTAGACTAGCTTTAAGAAGTAATTAATAAGTACTAGTATTATATTATAGATATTATTCTTAGAATCTTTAGATTTTAGTAGATTAATAATAAAGTCTAGGAAGTAATTATATTATAGCTTTTATAATAAGAGAATTAATTCTAGTAATCTCTATAACTTATATCTTTATATTTTATTTATTTAATATATTATATAGTTTTATATATATATATTAACCTCTACTTAAAGCTTTTACTAATAATACTTTCTATCGCGGAGTAGACGGCTTAGGGACTAAGTACGATTAGAGATTTCGCTAGATATAAGGATTAACCTAGTACTAGTAGCTATTTACTAAATCTCGTAATCTAATAGAGTCTAATAGAGTCTAGTAGTATTAGTATTAAGGTATAGTTAGGGGTCTTTTCTATATATAAAATACTATCTTTTTTAACTTATAGAAATTAGAGCTTTTACTTTTAGAGACTACGTACTATAGTAATTTATACTAAAATTACTATAATAGTTATAAGCCCGGATTATAACTAATTACTCTTAAATAATAATAACTTATTATTCTTATTATTAATATAGATTAATATATAAAGAGCTAATATCCTTATTATTATCCTTATTATTACTAGAAACTCCTCGGCGCTTAGAGAGCTATTATTATTAATAATAAATACTAAAGAAGATCCCGTAGTAATACGTATTACTATTATTCTTAAGACTTAGAGCGACTAGTATAAATAGCTATTTATTCTTAAGAATAAGACCGAATAATATAAAGTTTAGAAATACTATAATCCTAATCTTAAAATAGTACTAGATATTAAGGAGTTAATAAAACTCTCGCTTATAGTATATAAAGCCGGTACTATTAGTATAACTTAATTATCGTCTAACGATTAAATATTATATAGAGTCGAGCTTATCTAATATTAAAAAGAGAAGAAGGACTATAAATAACTAGAGAAAGGCCTAAGAATAATTAACTTAGAGATTAGTAAAATAATTATAGTAATAAACCTATATTTAATATAAAATAAGAAAGACCTATAAAATCGACTTAAGGTACTAAAGAGATATATTATATCTATAAATATCTTATAATATTAGAAACTTAGAGCTAAATATAAATAATTATAAATACCCTTATATAGTAAAAAGCTAGCTAACTAGCTACGTAGCTAGATTAAGATTACGAACGAGTATAAGACTATTAGTCTTCCTAATATTAAAACGTCTTATATATAGAAGGACTTCGTAAAAGTATATTACGCGTTTAATACTAAGTATAGTATCTTAGCTCTCTAAGATATTCTAAAGGTTTAGTATAATAGAGTAGAAGTATAGTTATTATAATACTACGTTACTAAGTTCGAGTTATTTCTAAAGGTAGCTAAACTAGCTATAATAACTAGATATAATACTATAGCTACTACTTAACTTACTATTACTAATATAGATAATAGTAATAGCTCTAGTAATAATAATAATAATAACTAGAGAAAGGGAAATAATAGAACTTCGAAGATATATCTTTATAAACGAGTATACTAGTAGATCAACTACTTTATACTTAATCCTTTAGTAAAGAAATATCCTAAGAACTATACTATAAGTATTAAGATTAGGCGCCGAGTTAATAAAGCTCTAGAGGCTAATCTAATACTTAAAGCTCGTATTAATAAGACTATTAAGTATTTAATAGACTACGTTAAATAGAAGATAGCTTAATCTACTCCTATAATATTATTTAGCTTTAATAATAGAGCTCGTCTATTAGAATTCTCGACTTATATAGTCTATATAATCGATAATATAGCTATACTAATAGATAACCTAGTAGTACTTACTAGAGATTAAGATACTATATAAAATAAGCGTCTCTATAATTACTAAATATTAGATCTAGATTTAAATATATACGTTATTAACTTAGATTTATAGATTAAGTAGAAACGAGAGTATAATACTATAGCTTATAAATATATTAGTACCGGTACTAAAGCTATAAAAGTTAAAGCTTAGGGTTCTATAATACTTAAAATCTATATTTCTTATAATAGTATAATAGAGATCTAATTAATATACGTTACTCTAGTCCCTAGCTTTATTACTAGTATAATAGGACTAGAAAGGTATCGTACTATTAATATTTATTTTAATTTAAAATACGACGTATTATATTATAAGGACTAGAGTAATATACTTACTCTACTCGAGTATTCGAATAGCTACTAGCTAGTCGACGTCGACGCTATATAAAGGCCGTATATTAAACTATTATTATTATTTATAACTAGCTATTAGAAGTTATATACCCTAAAGTTTATATAATAAATTAGTAATTAAATCGCTTATCTAATATAGGAATATCCTAGCTAGAGAATAATAGCTTACCTAACGGACGCCGTTTATAGAGTCGTTATTAATAAAACTAATAATTAAAAGCTATATAAGATATATATTAAAATAAAGCTTATAAAGTAAATCTTATATTATTAATAGGAAGACTACGTAATACGGTCGTTTAAATATATATCGATAGATATTATTTAGCTTCTATTAATAGAAGAAGAGTATCTTAATAGAGATAAATATAGAGGCTATAGTATTAATTAATATACTAAGTAGTATAAAGTAGAAATATTTTCTAGTTATTTAAAATCTATTATTAATTATTAGGTTATACAGACCCTATATAAGATATAGTATTAATTTAAATATAATATTATTAAAGTTCAAACTAATAATAAGTAAGGATTTAGTATTTTATTTAATCTATTTAAATAGGTTTATAATAACTTAGATATTATATATAAGAAGCGAGTATTCTATATAAATAAATAGAACGAGGGTACTAAATATACTAGAGTAATATTAGTTATATACGTAAGAGTATTATAACTTTAGACTAATCTATCTAAATTACTATTAAATAAACTATTTTAAATAGTAGTATATATCCTTAATAGGACGTCGCTAGAGAAGTTAAACTAAAAAACGCCGTATAAGCTTATTTAGGATAAGAAGTCTTAAGTTATTTATATATATTCTATTAGTTATAAAGTCTACGTACTAAATAGATAGCTTAAGAAAGCTAATAAGCTTAAGAGTAGGATATTAATAGGTTATCTTATTAGTTATAATTCAACGAATATCTATTATATCTAGTTACTAATAAAGGACTAGGTAATTTAAACTTATAATATTATATTTAACTTAAGTAGCTTCTTTAAGGACCTAGAAGGCTATACTAAAAAGTTAGTTATTAAGAAAATTATCGAGCTACTCGATATACCTAATATTTAGTATTCTAAGAAAATTAGTATTAATAATCTACTAATACTATATTAACTAATAACGAGTAAAATAATTATACCTACTTCTTCGACTAATACGTAGATAGGGGATAAGAGATAGTAAAATAACTAGATATAGTAAAATAAGATTATTAAGAAGAATATTAAGTTCTATAAAGAATTACTTTTACTAGTATCTTTAGCTTATACTAATTCTAATTCGGCCCGCGCTAGTCCTAATTAGGAAGAGAATTCTAAAAACTCTTTAAATAACGCTATAATACCTTTAAATAATACTTTAATATAATAAAATTAATTAATAAACTTATTACGAGAACTTAGTATAATAGAGATACCTAGATATAATTCTAATCGAACTAGAAATAATACTCTAAGAAGACGAAATCTTAATCTTAATAAGTCTAATATTATTTTAAAAGAATACTTAGTATAATTAGCTTACTTATATAATCTATATTATTAAGTATATCTACTATTCTATATAAATACTAATAATACTATATATAACTATCTATATAACTTTATTATAATAGTAAAATAGAACCTAGAATATAAGATTTACTAATTATAGTTATCTAAGTCTCTAAAGAACTTTTAGTAGCTAAATAGTTATCTATATAGTAATTAGTTTCGAGCTACTACTAATATAGAATATTACTTAGTATAGGTAAAAGGATACTTTATAAAGATTTTACTTCGAGCTACTAATACTAATATAGAGATACTACTACTAATATAGATATTTATCTATAAAATTAATATAAATAGCTATCTCTTAAAATTTAAGATCTAGATTATAATTTAAGATAATCTATAATAGCTATATAATAATACCTACGCCGCTATACTAGCTACTTACTTATTTCGTACTCTACTTATAATTACTAATTAGTTTAGCCTAGAGTTAAAGTAATATAATATTTTAATAGTCTTTCTTAATATAAAGCTCAAGAAACGTATATATATAAGGACGCTAGATAGTTTTAAGTATAATAGTAAGATTCTAGAGGTACTACGCGCCCTCTATAAACTTAAAGAGATACTACTATTATAGTATAATAAACTTAAGAAGATACTAAATTAGCTTAATATATAAGAAGTAGAAGGATTTTCTTATATATATATTAATAACTAGCTAATTCTATTCGTATACGTCGACGACGTCGTTATAATCTATTACTCTAAGAATATTAGACTTTATAAATATTTTAAGATAGATCTTATAAATTATTATAATATTAAGAAGCTAGGTAATCTAAAGTAATATCTAGGGATTCGAGTTATACGGGATATAGAGAAACGATTAATTTAGCTAGTATAGGACGTCTATATTAATAAAGTTACTAGAGAGTTTAATATCTAATTAGATTCTTATCTTATAGAAATATCGCTTATAGTAAATTAGTATAAGTTATTTACTAAGAAACCTAATAAGATATATATAAAATACTATTAATAACTAGTTAGCTATCTTATATATCTCGTATAGTAAATATAACCTAATTTAGCTTACTCTTATAATCTATTAGTAAGTTATCTTATAAATTTAGAATAGTAGTATATAACTCTAATTAAGTATATATAGTAATATATTAATAAGATAAAGTACTATACTCTATAAAAGATAACTATATAATATAGTAAAGTAGTTGAATATAATATAACTAATAGTAAAATAATCGAATAGTTTAGAGCTACTAGTAATTTCCTAGAAGTAGTAGATATAGTATTTACTAACGACGTTTATACTCGCCGGAGTAGCTAAAGCTACCTATTTTAGCTATTTAATCTAACTATTAATTAGAAATTAGCTTAGTAACGTACTATTACTAAGAGTACGACTAAGGTAGAGCTACTTATATTAAGTCTTACTAGCTTAGAGATAGCTAAGTAGTTAAGACTATTTAAAGAACTTAACCTTAAACTTAATAAGACGTTTATTATTTAGTATAATAACTAGTAAATAGTCGGTATTACTATAAAGTAAGAGAAAAAGCTTAATACTAAGCTAAAATACGTTAATATCTATTAGAGCTAGATTTAATAGGAGATTATCTATAGCCGCTTTAATATATAATAGCTACCTACTACTAAGATACCTACTAATAGACTTACTAAGATCCTTCTAAAGTAAAAGTATATATAGTTTATAAGATAATTAGACCTCGTTAATATAAAAAGTCTAATTAAATAGATTAGCTTTAAGAGCTACGAGTACCTCTAAGCTAAGGGGGTATATTACGAAGTAGATAGCTTAGAGACTAAGTATAATTAGAGATTTTACTAGGTATAAGAATTAGCCTAGTACTAGCGGCTATTTACTAAATCTTATAATCTAATAGAGTCTAATAGAGTCTAGTAGTATTAGTATTAAGGTATAATTAGGGGTCTTTTCTATATATAAAATACTATCTTTTTTAACTTATAGAAATTAGAGCTTTTACTTTTAAAGACTACGTACTATAGTAATTTATACTAAAATTACTATAATACTTTCTTTATAAGAGTTTAATAGTCTTATCTACTCTATAATAGCTTTTTAAAGGATTATTATAATTCTTTATAAGAATAGCTTAATAAAAAGCTTTATTATTAGAAATTTATACTTTTTTTACTCTTTAAAGAATATCCTTTAGATTTATAATTTATAAAGATATACTCTTTTATTCTTCTTTACTCTTAAACTTTTATATATATTATATATTCTTATAATAAACTATATTATATTCCTATACTTTTTAAATATAATCTAATAGTAATCTAAGAATTTCCTAACTAAAGAGTAAGTTATTATTTATAATTTCTAATAAAGACTTATATAATATAAAGGTAAAAAATACTTTATAATATTAAAGGAATATTAAAGCTAGATCTAAGCCTTTTAATTATTTTCTAGATTTATTATCCCTATCTATAGATAGATTAAGGTTAATAAATAATATATTATTAAAAACTAGTACTATACTAGAGGATTCTATAATAGAATAGTTTATACTATTTTTAAATTCCTAATAGATTACTTATAAATTTTTATTAATAAGATTAAATTTATATACTATTTAATTTTTAATATATAGAATTATAGGCTTTTAAAGTACTTTATATCTAGAGTTTATTTTAAGGTATAAAAAGTATAATATTTTTTAATACTCTCTTTTCTTTAAGCTAAAAGTCTTTAATATAATTAGATTATTATAATAGTATATTAGCTAGATTCTTTATACTAGACTTATATTTAATCTTAAAATTAAAATAAATTAACTCTTTAGTCTAGTATACTTACTTAGATAAGAGTACCTTTATAATTATAAAATATTATAGATTATTATAGTTATATAGTATATAAATAGTATTTAGAGTATACTTAAAATAGTATTATTATTATTTAAAAATTTCTATAATAATAAATAATTCTTTATTATAAGTATTTTATTAAACTTATAGTTTAGTAAACTTATAACTAAAGAATATAACTAGTTTTTAATATTTTTCTATTAAGAGTACTATTATTTATAGTTATAATAGAATAGTTACTATAATAAACTTAGAGACGTTAATAATAACTATTATAAGTTTTACTAGATTAAAGTACTAGAAAATAAAAACTCTTATAAAAAGCTTATAAAATATAAGAAATATATTACTTTATAAAATCCTTCTTAATCTTTTTTAACTTTTCTACTAATATATTTTTATTAAAATCTTATTAGACTAGTATTAGATTTTATATAGAGGTTATATATTTTAAAAGTAAATAAATAATATTTAAATAATTATATATAAATTATTAATAAAAGTTTATAAATCTAAAAAATACTTAAATATCTTAATAGTTCTTAGACTCTAGCTACTTTTTAATTATTTAGACTTATATTAAGTCTATAACTACTCTATAGGAGATTACTATAAAGTTAAAAAACTCTACTAACTTTATAAAGAAGGTATACTTTAAGACTTTATAATAAAGTTTTTAATTATATAATTTTTTAAGAACTTTATAAATATATTATTTATAATTCTTCTTTTCTTTAGAGTATATAAGAATATTATCTAAATAAATAATATATATTTTATTTAATAAACTATCTAAAACTTTATAGATATATAACTAAAATATAATAAATATATTATATCTCGACTAAAACCTATAGGTAAATATTAAATAGTTTAATTATATAATAATTAGAGAACTTTTCTAATTCTAGTATAAAACTTTATTAGTCCTCTCTCTCCCTTACTTCTATATTACTATCTTAATTACTAGGGTATTCGCTAGCTATTCGGATTCTTTATACTCTACTAAGGACTCGAAGAAATAGATATCTAGATTAGTATTACTAATTATCTATTATAGTCTTATATTTTAATTATAAATAAAGATTTTATTTACTAGAGTTAAGACTATATTATTAATTAGCTATATTCCTATATTAATATAGATATACTATACCAAGTACCTAAAAAAGAACCTTACTATTAAAGATAAGAAG
Source organism: Darksidea phi (assembly GCA_030770425.1). Classification (NCBI taxonomy): domain Eukaryota; kingdom Fungi; phylum Ascomycota; class Dothideomycetes; order Pleosporales; family Lentitheciaceae; genus Darksidea; species Darksidea phi. The sequence continues at coordinate 91,682 of JASJFT010000160.1, read as the reverse complement.
ATATAATATTCTAGTACTATCTAGATCTATTATTCTCTTATTCTTTAATTCTAGTTCTTATAACTTCTTCTTTAAATATCCCTTTACTTCCTTAAGAATATTATTAACGTTAATAATTATAGTTTAGTAAATAATATTTAGCTTATTATAGAAGATTAGTTAACTTATTATACTTTATATAGTATATAGTATTCGATTATTAGATAAATAGCCTTTTATACCTTTATATATAGTTATTTAGTATAAGTACTATTTCTTTAGTTTATATCTCTTTATTTATATCCCTTAATTTATATCTCTTAGTTTATATCTCTTAGTTTTAATAGTTTCTCTCTTCTATACTCTACCTTCTTTCTTTAGACTATATATTAAGACTTATATTAGATAAAGTTAGTATTAGCTATCTACTATTCTACGGGCCGACGTTAAGCGTTCTACTCTTTTTATATATAGTTAAAATTTTAGTACTAGTCTTTAGATATATATAGTTTATTATTAAGTAGAAAAACTCTTCTATAATAATATAGTTACGTAATATAGCTTTTCCTTAGAAAAAAAAAATATATTTATAAGACTTAATAATATTACTAGATATTTAAAATAGCTATAGTATATTTTAAATACTATTTTCTACTTATTATTCTTTTTAATATATAATTAATAATATATCTTATAAAGATTAAGTTTTATAAAAATCTTAGTTTTAGATAACTAGTCTAGTATCTTACTTATAAGGGATATAAGGTAATAATTTTTAATTATTACCTTATTTAAATTTCTATAATTAATATATAATTTAAGTATATTATTAACTTTAGGTATAAAAAGTATCGAAACCTTTATTAGAGACTTACTAGGCTAAATCTACTTCTTTTTTAAAGAGTTATTAAGATATTCTCTTAAAATTTTAAATTTTCTTTTAAAGAGATTATAAATAGATAGATTTAATAATATCTTTCTCTTTTTAAAATTAATAATATAGTTATATTTTAAATTAGAAGTAATTCTATTAATAAGCTTAAGACTAAAGTATTAAAGTTAATTATAAAGATATTCTAGTACTTTTATAACTTTTTTAAAGTTAATTTCTTTATTAGAATTATTATAAAAAGTATTTAAATAGTTTTTAAACTTTTATTACCTCTTTTAATAAAGAGCTAAGACTCTCTATAAAGGAGTATTTATTATTAATACTATAATCTAGAAGATTATAGTCTTAGATAATTATACTAATTTAAGATATTACTTTATATAATAAGTAAGATAATTATAAAGTTATAGGGTCTAGTTTTTTAATTAAAGTAAATTCTATTTATTTTAGTATTAAGTATTTTAAGATTTATTACCTCTTAGAATTTATATTTTATTAATAGATATTTATAAATATTCTATAACCTCTACTATATTAAGAAATTAAAGTTAATACTTTTTTTTACTTATAAGTAATTAAGTATAAAAGCTTCTTAGGTATAGTATATATACTTTCTTCTTAGATTATAGTTATTATATTAAGTTATTAAATATTATCTCTACTTTAATATACTTAATTATTATACTTCTATCCTACTACTTAAAAAATCCTTTTTAGTAATCTATTTAAGGGTTTATCTTATATAACTATAGCTAATTAAGGATAAAGTTATAGCTATCTATAAAAGTAGTCTAAAATATTTAAAAATCTATTATTCTTATTATACCCTAAGAATTCTATATTATTATTATAATAATATATAGTTTTTTTAGATATAATTATATACTAAAGATTTAATATATTTATAACTTTATATATAATAATATTTTAGAAAGATTCTACTATAGTATAAGATTCTTTCTAATAATATTTAAGTTTAATTCTATATTAAAAAGATTCTAGACCTATATTAAAATATTTATAAAAAGGTATATTCTTATATTACTAGTAATTTATAAGGATTTACTATTAGTATTTAGTCCTAGTAGTATTATAGTAATATTAGTAACTAGAGCTTATCTTTTTTTAAGAATAAGTTAGCTTTCTCTTCTTAAATTTTATCTAATCTATTATTACCTTTAGAGTAATACTTTTAATAATTATTCTTTTAATTAATTTTAGATTAAAATATTAATACTATACTCTTAAAGCGTAATAAGATTCTTAATAAAGACTATCTAGTATTACCCTACTAAGAGAACTTCTAATTCTATTTTTTCTAATTAGAATTACTTAAAGCTACTAAAGATATAGTATACTTTCTACTTATAATTAAATTAAGGTTAAAAACTTTTAAAAGAGTAGCTAGTATAAAGATAAAGTATATTACTATCTCTATATTCTATAAGATATATTTAAACTATATCTAGATTTATATATTTTTAAGCTAGCTATCTCTTTATATCTTATAATATAAAGGTTCTAAATACTTACTCTATATTATAAATATCTTTAATATATTAGAATTTATATTACTACTAAAAGATTTTATCTTTAAAATAACTTTATAAGTTATAAAATAATTAAAAAAGAAGTTAAAGTTATTATTTTAATATTATTTAATATTCTAAAACTTAAAGTAGTTATTAAACTTTATTAGAATAGGGTCCTTTATAAGACTTTTAAGCTTTATTTATAACTAAAGCTATATAATAACTTTACTATTATTAATAACTTAATTTAGTAGATTATAATATATATTATTCTTAATAAGTATTATAATCTATATAGTATACTTAAGGGTATTAGTAGTAGTAAAGTTAATTTAGAAGAGACTATTAATATCTCTAATCTAATAGTCTATAGTTTAGATTATTAGGATTCTCTTTACTATATTTAGTATAGAAGGATTTTTAATCTTAATTAAATTAAATAGCTTCTAATAAGTATTATCTACTAGAAATAGACTAGTTATAGTTTAATAAATATCTATAACTAGTCTAAAGGCTACTTAGACTATTTTAAAATCTACTTTTATAGCTACGATCTAGTTATCTAGTATATCTTAATATTAAAGATTAATTAATACTTTTATTATTTTTACTAAAAGTACTTTATCTAGGATTAGAATATAGATAGATATAGTATAGAATATATCTAGATAATTACTACTTATTAGAATATTATTTATTCCTAATATTAGTAGTATAGTAGTAAGAGCTAAAAGTTAAGATTATATAGATCTACTTTTATAAGAAATATTCTTATAGCTAAGAGTTCTATTATTTTTTTATATAAATTAATAGTCCTTATTAGTTATAATTATTATTAGGATTCTACTAAAAGATAGTAGTTTATTAGATATCTTTAATATATTTTTACTATTATATTACGTACGAGTTATAAAGGTTTTAAAAATATATTAATTCTTTTAAATATTTTTAGAATTAAATAGGGTCTTTAGCTAGTAGTTATTCTTACTATTCGATTCTAGTTTCTAAACTTATTATTTACTAAACTTAGGACGCTATTAATATATTTTATCGACTAGCTATACGTCGAAATTATTCTATCTACTAGATAAATAGATATTAAAGTAAGTACTCTTCTTTAAGTAAATAATATAAGAAGGTATACTAATAGCTTTAAATAAATATTATATAGTATAGTTAATAAAAACTTTTAAAGTATTAGCTTTTAGTATCGATACTATACTACTAGTCTTTAAAAAGAAGTAGAAAGGATTTAAATTATAAGATACGTATAGATAGATAGATATAAAAATACTAAAATAGTAAAAGGGTTATATTTAGATAGAGATAAGATAAATTTTTAAAAAGATATAATAGTAGGATATAAAATTATATAGGGTCTAGTATATAACTATAATTAGGTTAATAATAATCTAGAAGTCCTCTAGTAGAAGTAGACGTAATAAAAATACTTTACTTTTAAATTTATATTTTTTTAAATTATTTATATAATAATATAGTTATATAAGCTATTATCTTAGTATCTTTTTTAAGCTAATTAATATCTATAAGAATAAAAATAAATAATAAACTTTTATATTTATATATATATTTATAAAATAATATTATTTATATTATATCTATTATTATTAAAAAACTTTTAAATTATTTTTAAACTAGATATAGTTATATACTAATTTTTAAATAGTTTAATAATCTATTATTATATTTTTTTAAAAATTTATTTTATCTTTACTTAAATATTATTTATTAGTAAAATATTTATTATAAAAAAATTATTAAAAATATAGTATAATATTATATAGTATAGTATAGGTTATATAAGTATTCTATATTAGTCTATACTTATTATATACTTTTTTTTTCATCCTTCGGAGAAGCTGTATTACGCAACCGTGTTATTAAAGGGGGGTAGAGGAAACACTCTTAAGGATAACCTGTAAACATCCGAAAACCGACACCGTACTAGAAAGCGGTTAAGGTAACAACCGTAATTCGATAGCTGCCTCCTTCCTCTCTTGGGTAAAGACGGAAGGTTGATCCTCTCCCCTCTTAGCTGCAACGTCGTGCCCCTTATTCTTGCGATCTGCTGAAACGGCACCTAGTACAGGTAGCTGCTTGACAACCCGCGCCCGCTCAAAATCGATCACCATTACTTGACCTGCTTCCTCATTCCATAATATGTTGCGGGGCATGAGGTCGTTATACAAGACCCCAAGGCTATGGATTGCCTGGGCTGCGTGGTCGACCTGTTGTATAAGAAATGATCTGTTCCAAGAGGTAAGATGCTGCGAGATTCCATTTCCTCCAAAACTAAGAAGCAACATATGGACAAGCTCTGTAATGCATCCGTAGTAGTACGGGGCTTCCAGATCTATATTGCCCAGATAGACCGGTACATAGCTGCCCTGGATCGAGGCGAGCTGTTTGTAGATAGTGGCCTCCCGGCGGAGACGGGGAACAAAATCGACGATAGTGGCTTTCGCCGCTACGGTATATCCGTACGATGCCAACCGGACTTGGAAAAGAACGCCGCATGCTCCAGGCATACCCGTTGGCTTACAGTTGTTATCCAAGTCTCTTGAGAGTTGTTCGCGAAGAAGAGCAAGGAACGTAGCCTGGTCGATCTGGTGATGACTTTTTCCATGTTCTTGCACGTTGGGACACGATAAATCAAGTGGACCGCCTTCAACCAACCCGCGCAGGCAGTCTTGAGTACAATATTGTCCACTCTGTGCCCCTCTGCGAGAGGTACGAGCGGAAGAGCTGCTAGCGGTCGCTTGGGTGCGACATGCCTTTGGACGATGGTCGTTGGCTCGGAGTCTCTGGATCGAACTCGTCACTAGACTCGCGCTTGTCGTCACCAGATTCGTTCTCGTCGTCACTAGAGATGTTGTAGCGGACTTTCCTGGGGTTTCGGAGCCGGATAGGCGACGTGCGCATGTATGTACCGTTCTTATCCGGCTGGTAGTCGGCTGACGATGAGATCTCCTTACGAGCGGATTTTAGCAGTTCTTCATCCATAATCTCCCACGTTTTCAGTCGACCAGCAGCATCGCGGCTCCAGTTCTGACCTAGAGGTGGCGTCTTCATCGCTTGAAGAGTGAAAACGAGCATCTGCGCAATGGCTGTCAGACGCAGGCGATTCATACCGTCCGGACCTAGCGGCGATCCCGTAGTGTCTCCCACGTCGACCCCGGGGACGGATCGGTAGTAGTAGACCGTGGTAGGATCCTTGGGCTCCACCTTTAGGAAGATATATGCCTCACCAGTACAAACGCAGCCATACTTCGATCCATTCCGTACCATATAGGAGAACGCTTGTGTAATAATGGCAGCGACTAGTCGGCTCAAGCAAACCCCCTGAGTTTCGCCCTCCTGCCGTGAAATTACATCGTCGAGTTCCATTTCATGCAAGCCAACGTCGAGATAATTAGGCGGGAGCTTATGTGGTGCCTTGTTTTCAACAATGAAGGCAACAACGCGGTCACTTGGGACACGAGTGCTCCTGTTATAAACGTAGAACTGATCTGCAAGACGGGAGGATACAGCGCGCCCTGCGGGAACGGAGGTCACCGGCACGGTGGCTTCTGTTTCGGCTTTAGCATGGAGACGTGGTACTGTCGTCGCGTCTTACCTGACAGCGTCATTGGTTCCCTATTATTCCGCGGGCTGAAGGTGTTCGCGTGATTCTCAAACTTTAGGGAACCCTCGAGTCCGAGCTTCTGTCGCAATGTCCGGTTATTGAATAGTCGATCGATAATTGAAGATACGTGGTCTTCAACGTTCCAACGCTGGAAGATATGTATATCCATCTCGGAGCTCATCAACCGGTCTGTTTCTTTGATGCTTTTGCCAGTCTGTTCCAGGGTTATCAGCGGGGGGAAGTGTCGCTCCGAGAGCAGCTCAGACTTCAGAAGCTTATTCCAGATATCTGTCTGTTCTTGTCCAAAACCCCTCCATTTACGGATTTTGTTAGGCCGGAGCTTACGAGTCGCATTGGCGGGGGTGCCCTGCGTCGCCAGGGCTACATTGTGCTGGACCTTGAGATTACCGTGAAGGTGGTTATGGCAAGCGGCGAGGAATTCGAGCAGAGTCGTATTCCTGGTTTTTTCCTCAATGGCCTTGCGTTTTTTGCGTTCGGCCTTGCGTTTTTTGCGTTCGGCCTTGCGTTTTTTGCGTGCGGCCTTGCGTTTTTCGCGTTCGGCGTTGAGTTTTTTGCGGGTTTGTTCCAGAGCCTGGCGTAAGCGTGGGTCCGAATCAGGCTCCATGTTTATCGGGTGGTTTTGCTTTGCGGTTTCCATATTTGCAAGAACAACACGGGGTGGGGCAACAAATGTGTCACGTGCTGCGCAGTTCGGGAAGTTGATTGCTCTGATTCCTACACAAGCTGAGTATCTAGCTATATATACAGAGAGATTCCCCAGCACAGGCCACCTAGGGACCAGGCTTGATCAAGCATTTCCCCATTTCCTTAGTATCACCGCGTTAACCGTTGCTTTTAGGGAATCTCCTCATCCAACGGAGTCCTGAAGCGTTCTGTTGTACAGACAGCCGTGACAAAATGCCTGGCGTAACGTTTGACAGGCGATCAGAATTTTCTGTGACGTGGAGACTTTCCTATTTTCTTACTTGTGGGATTGTACCACAGGATGGAAAATTCCCCTTCCAAACTCGTCATTATTGCCTTGTGAAAGCCAGTGAGGATAGAGTCTCGCACATGGGTTAAGGGGCTTGAGGTACATCTAGATCTCGCGGGCAAGTAATGGCCCCGCAACAAAAGCCCTTAATTGGTAGTGGTACTGGGCTAGCGGTCGTTCATGACTCGCACATGTGTTAAGGGCCTTGAGGTACATCGCGATCTTGTGAAAGAGTGATTGGTTAGTATCGAAAGCCTCTCGGGGCCCTTAATCGGTGACGGTGCTGGGCTGGCGGTTGTTCGTGGGCAGCTCTCCCCCTCTCAAACCAACCCGTGACCGCATCAATACTCATAGATATCTGAGGAGGGGGAGGGCGAATGAGTAGCAGCCATCATATCGTCAAACTCGCAGAACAACTCAAAAATGTGATTAAAAAAGGCATTCTTTTCCGAATACGTTAAAGCTATTGATAGTAAAGGGGATTAGAGTCATTATCTAAGGTATTATAATAAAACTACGAGGGTAACGGCCCGAGCCTTATAAAAGGCGGTCTGGCGCGTACCATAGCGTAATGTTCCAAGCCTTATAGAGTACGTGGCGCGTGCTATAATATTACGTAGTAGCGACGGCAGTCTACTAGACTCGAGAGTAGCTATAACCTTGACCTGCTACTGGAGCGTTGTACTCCATCCTTTCATTATCTATAGTCTCATCGATCGCTCTACCCATCCACGCAGCTAGCTACCTCTTCAACCTGCGATATTACTTACCTCCATCTTGCGACCCCACGAGTGCCCGCGACGCTATCTTAAGAGCCATTTGGGAATCCGTCCGCCGCTATACATCGATCCGTAGTCTCGAGACTTCCATTTTGATATAGTCTATAAACGATATCCATCATAGCTTGACTAGGAATAAGCCTAGCCAATCTACTTAAAATTCACCTAGATGTTCGAACTAAGAGTTAGCATGCCTGTATCGAATAATAACGCCTGAATAGGGAATTTCGATTGAATTGATGCTATTAATATTCTACGAGTCAACTTTTGTATAGCTCGTTGGAGAACAGACCTTATCCTCGAATAAAGACGGCGATCTTCGCCTTGTCTTTTGGACGACCAGGCAATTCCCTCTGGAAAGACCACTTCTCGCAGCTCCTCTATGCATGGAATCAGAGGCTTGCACTTAGCTGTGAGCTCCTCCTCTACTTCCTCCATGTATATAAGTTGATGAGTTACTATTCCTCCCTTGATTCTCGCAAGCATTTCAGTGTCGTAGTAGTTCCAGCGGTTGTACCTTGGATTTTCCCTTAATTGGCTAGGCCCCTGCCAACGAAGGCAAACCCAGAACAACACCCAGAAGAACGACTCATGCATGAAGCTGTGTTAAAAGCTGTGTTCTTAACTATGAAGGGCATCAATCGCCATGAACACTTTGGTCCGGGCTTTACTTAGTGCCCCAGAAGCATTCTCGCGATCGATATTGATGGCTAAGTCGAGATTGATCAAGAAACCCTCGTCCTCCGCCATGCTTACTATAATAGAATACGTCCTGATGGAGGATCTTTGCATTAAGGAGCGACTCATGTCCTACGAAGTCAGCCATTGTTCTAAATGCTTCGTCTAGAACTCACCTTTTATAGCTCCTATCAATCCGGTCAGTATGCCGCATAAGGAGTCCGCCTCATAAGAGGCTTCCCAACATCATCCATGATGAGCCGTCGATGAACGCGATTACTTTGTTCTTGCACGTCCTGCTTGACCGGGGAGCCTGAACACGACCGTTTGGACGCTGGCATTGATACCTGTATAGGGCTCGTGATGGATTCTGAAGGCGCTGCTCGTTGTTGCTGTGGGTTCCGGCCACCAGTGTTGCTAAGTCTCTTCTGCACATTTTCGAGGACGTCGTCTACGATGCCATCAATAAGCACAGTTTCATGATGGTAGTATCGTGCTATATTCTCAACCCCAGCGTCCGTCGCTTCCTTGAGTAGAAGGCCTCCCCAGGTCGGTCTTGAAATTCCCATAAGTCTTTAATCATGAGCTTTCGATTAGGTGTATCTGCAACAGATCCCTTCCAGCTGGTAGTAGACTGACCAACAAACGAACGCCGCCGCCGCCAGGCGAGATCCTCTACATAGATTCGCTCCCTCTGGCTACCCCGTAGAATGCTTATGTGTCGTCTGCCGTCCTCTAATTGTTTAGGGGACGCGATATGTGGAGCTCGAGGAGGCATCGACGGTTCGGCACCAGTTATAGGAGACTCCGCAAACAGTTCGTAGACTTTCTCCCAGACAACTGAATCAGACTCATCGTTGAGGACCGCCATGAGAAAGGGTGTAACACAACGTGCATTTAACTCGCCGGTACTGATTGCGAGGGTGAGTCGGGCCAGCTCGATGTGGAAGGACTTTTTGCCGGTACGAGACAGGAGTGAACGAGAAGGGCGGAGCAGCTGCCCTAAGATGGCAAGAGCGTGATCATGGAGAACTATACCTGTGAGAAGTGCAGTATGGAAGATCCGATATCCTCAATGCTTACTTTCATCATCTATTCGATCTAGGGTAGACGCGTCAAGCTCCACCCAGAGGTCCTCGCGATACGCCTCCAGAATCTATGCAATAGGCATTGCATCTGTCATGACGACGAGGCGCGACAAACAACGCACTTGGAGGCTAAACGCGTACGATGGCCGTGGAATGAGGGCATCATTATTTATTGAAGGTGTCCAGCTTTGAGATGGTGGCGGTGCCAGCTGCTTATGCAGCAGTTCTTTCGGTTTTCGTTTCGGCAGGAACTAGAGAGGAACGCTGATTAAAAGTGGAAATTCTAGGGGACCTAGTTGCGGCTTGTAAAATCAAGGCCCAGATATTCGAAAGACTAAAGTCTACGATGTTATGGGTACTAGTTAAGGGCGGAGTATAATCCAAGCGAGTATTGGTAGTCGTTACTTACTGGTTGAGTTCTTGCGCCGTCGTTTACAAGCTTGCCACAATAACGCTATAATGCAGGCTTCTTTATAAGCCTTTACGGGCTGTGCCACCGGGTCGCAAGTTATTTTCCGTCATGTGATGTTCTTGGGCTGTGCAATCTCTGCTCATGTGACGATATGGTGATGCGCGAACACACAATACTAAAAAGTTGACCAGGATCAACGAACGCATTCCCCGGTGCCCGAGCCATCCTGCCAAAGACCGCGGGTGCGTGACCTAAGAAAAAAACATCTAGTAGACCCTACCTCCTAGGGATCGTGCCTTGCAAAGGTGTCCCTATCCTCGTTATAGTCCTGAGAACGTCTCCGGCCTCAGAAGGGCCAGGGCGGCCAAAAGTGGGCTTGGATAAGCCTCGTAAATCGGACCCGTCCCCCGAATATCTTTCTCCTTGGGACAAAATTCCCGGAGTCTCTAAATTCCTAGGATAAAGTGTGATTCTGAGAACCGTCCAGACCTGGAAGGGTTCCGTTGCTTGGGCCGAAGGTGGGCATTCATTCAGAAGCTTGGTATTTGCGAATTATGGCGATACGGGCCAATTCCGACCAATTACCCCGCACTTTCTGGGACGAAGGGGGGCCAAACGCCAAAAACAGCTTCCCGTCGCCAACACCAAGTTGACACCGTTCTTTTTGCCCACACCAACCACTTCCTTCATCTACCAACATTTCTACGTTCATCGCGCTATCATATATCGAGCCCTTCCAACCCCTTCCAGCTCATTCTGCTCTTTTTGCCTTCAGCGACAAGGTAATGCGGGTCCTAGGGTATCTTCTTACGTCGTCGGGCATATCACCACAGGATGAGAGAACTACACGAATTTTGTTCGGCACCTGGGTGACGAATGACGACGATGAGGCCCATCTGCAGGTCTTTGCTAGACATCTATCTCAACTGGAGAAAGGTGAGCAGTCTGCTATTTCACTTTCTATAGCGCCTAACCTCTATGCTAGTAACGCTTGATACCTTACGTACAGCCCTTCCTTTCAAGTAGAACGAAAATGAACCCTACAATACGGTAAATCCCTTCGGCGATATTCGAGGTATTGATTTCCACGCACTCTGGACCGTCGATTTAGACAAGGGCATACACCTTCAAACGAATCGTTATCATCGACGTCGAATACCCCTTTCGTGTCTCCGAAATGGCCCTATAACCAACGCTAGTATGGAATATCTTGGTCCACCTGTTCCTCAACGTCCGAATCCGACACATAGTCTGACAACACCTTACTGGAGACCACAGGTGCAAATCGACGAAAGGACTCGCGAATTTACACATCGGATATTACGTGATTTTGACCGACGGTGGAGGCACATTCTTAGAAATAGCTCTAATTCTATTACTCTACGGGTACTTGCAAGGGCTCTCCTCTTGCTTTCAACGCTTGGCTTTGACATCTACGAAGAGATAGAGAAGCGACATGGTAAGAGGCAGCCATGTCTGGATTACACAACTACCAACATGGAAACCATTGGAAGCTGGTATTATCTACTTCGGTAAAGTCCATGTGTGTTATGTCGCTCGATCCAGGACGGAATGTCAATGGTCCAAAAGCACGCAACATGTCCGGAATCCACAGCCACCAATCTGTACATGATCATGTCTATTAAGCATATTATGTTATGCCGGGCTACTGGCCCGAACGCATTCGAGTATACTGCACCGGAGCGACTGTTCAATGGCAGTCCTGATGGCGAGCCTCCGTCCACCCTAGCGCTAAATTCCCTTATCTGGGCTGTAACGCCGTCCGTTCGGCCTGAAAGTACTCCCCTCCACCTCCTGCCTATGGAGATCCAGGATAATGTTCTGAAATTTATCTCTGCACGGTCAGTAGCTGCTGCGAAGATCGGGTGTTTGCTCGGCTTAGGGTCTGTATTTTGGTGGAAAGATGGTGCCTTAAATATTTCATTGCGAAAAACGTGGACGAGCCGCAGCCCTTGGTCTCCTGTCGAGTCTCAACTCTGGTTTTCTGAGAGTGAGGTTGGTATAGTGTATAAAGGGAGTAGCTAGCCGTCATCCTAAATCAGAAGTCCCATAATCGATGTAAAACAAACTTCAATTGCCTTCATTCTATGCAGGACTGACACTTCAAGCATCGGGTTTGAACAACGGTAGTGGGTACATCCTCAAGTATCTGCACATGTTCATAACCTCGTCAACCTGATGCGAAAAGTGCAGACGATCAGTCATCCTTGTAAGCTCGCCGTCCTTTGCCCTGTAAAATTCCATTTCCTCCCCCGACTTGGACGATGCCGTAAACTTGCTTCGAATCAACCTCTGTGCCAGCGCAATGCCTGCCTAGCTGCTCGGCTGCTGCAGGCCAGGATCCGCCCTTCTTCTTACTCTCAACCAAGCAGTAATCGTACGAATAGAGTGCTGAGAAGAAATACTGTAAATAGTAAGCGCTGAGTGCGAGGCGGTCTTAATCCGTTGTCGTTTCGCTCCCTACTACGTACGCGATCTGCCTGTGTATACCTAGCGGTGGACGGGTGCAGATAGTTTGTCCTACAATCGAAATTGATTCTATAATATCTTTATCTATGAACATGCCCATCAAGCTGGATACTTCTAAAGTTTTGACGGGAATCTGCCTCAGGTTTAGGCGGGATTCCCCTTTCAGGTATGGTCGCTTGGCTAAGCGCTGCCCTTGACGTCACCATAAGAACCTTCCTCAGACGGCGTCCGTTTTACTTTCTCCCATCTTCAATCATTTCTGCGCGCATCACTGCGTGGCCTGTGGCACCTTAAGCTTGACATCGTATTGTTTGCTTCCTTCGTTTCTCGTACTGTCCATGTCTCCTTGTGCGGCATGGCCGTTTCCGGATGGGAGCGTCTGGGGGTGGGATAATAGACTCGGTGAGCGGATACTGTCGTTTTCGCGTTCGCAAATTCCACCGAGGACTGTTAGTGACGAAGAGATCGTGGTTGCTCTTGAGCTTGCGGCGCATTCTTGAGTGTGGTCAGCTCTAATATATGCACATTAGTTGATGAAGCCGAGTAAAACTTGATGATCCGCGCTGCCTGACTAAGCGATGTGTGCCTGGCGCACACCATGCTCTGCTGGTTCACCCCAAATTTCTCCGCTGTTCCTTCGCTCCCCGCCCCCCTTTGGCGGTCGTCGGCGTTCTCAACCCTCCAATCATCGACGGGTCTCCATTCCTCGTCCCAAGCCCGACTTGGATATCATTCTTCGCTGGAGCCTCCCTTGTGCATCCGGCGAACCTCGAAAATTCTGCCCTCGCTCGAGTTACAACACCATTTGCCAACCTGCCCTCCCGGTATTCCGGCCTATACGTTTACAAATTCCGACTGCTAGACGCGACTCAGCGATCTTTCTATCCTCAGCTTCGCCCTCTACCCTTCTCAACCTGAGGACTCTGCCACCAGAGCGTCCTGCAACGCTTTCTACACAAGATTGTAATGCAGCGGTGGAGGCTCAGCCCGTTTAGTAACGACCTAGGTGCGAAGCTACGCGCTACTACCCCAACATGTCCTCTGCCTTGACGGATCGCCGTGTCGCCGAGCGCTCTATAATTCGCGTAGGAATGGCCCGCGCCATATCCTGCAATGGCTGCACCAGAGCAGTTCTCTCCATCTCTGAACATGAGGATCTGTTGCACAAAGACGGGCGGTGGACCGATAGCCGTGTTTATGCGATGACTGAGTGTAGTAATGGTGTGGATACCTCCACCTCTGGCTTGGATTTCTAACGTAGAATGCGCCGCCCTTAATAATCGCTGTCTCAAAGGCCCAAACGCAAGGCCTCTCCCTCCAACGCTAATACTTCCCGATAGGATCTGCAAAAACGATCTCGTGCATCCGCCGAATCCAATTCCCCTTTCCACCAGCGACTGCCCATAAGCGGCCCGTCGGACAGAGGAGACATGGAAGGTAAAGGAAGCAAGGGAGGCGAAGAAGGCATGGGATCGCTAGTCGCCGAGAAAACCGAATGGTCCACGCACCTCGGCCTTGTCGCAGCGGCGAGGAGGATACAAGAATGCTAGGTATCGAGGATGTTTACATGGGAAGGGTGGTTCCATACAATGCGTGGTGGGATGGGAGTCGTTGGTGGCGGGGGGTAAGCCCATCCGGGAAGGGCTACATCAGCGATGCGAGGAACTGTTCATGGAGAAGTACGGTAGAGGGATGTGGGAGGCGCGAGAAGAAACGACCGGCAAGGGGGCGTTGAGCAACCAATAGAATATAGATGATCGTCATGTTACCAAAGTGAGCATAGGCCTCAGATTGTCAAGCTCTCCCGTACCTTCATCTATTCGAGTGAGTTGGGGTAGAAAATGAAGCACTCCTAGCGGTGCAGGTGGTGATAATTCCTATCGTAACATCGGATAATCAGGACGAACTTCCGCCAACAGGCCGACAAGGTGAATAGGGGAGAACCCCTACCGTCTAGCTTAGCATCGAATCGACCACATCATCATTACTCAATACTACGGAAGGTCAAAAGGTTGATTATACATATATTTCGATACTTGCGGCATCACAACCCTTTTCATCTCGAAATTTCCATCACCATCCCTTTGATTGTCTCCCGCGGCGGCCCTGCACTCATCTGGACTTTCTCTGTAATAAATCCTGGAAAATCCAACCTTTAGCAAATGGTTGGGGTCCCAAAAAACGTGAGTTCAGCTTACTTGACCTCCTACTCAGCACTTAGGACAGATGCCACCCTTTTTGGTAGACCTTCCGGAGTGTACATCCTTGTATCCTTTACAATCGGAGGGGGGTTGAGGGTCGTACGTTTTTATGATGTGTTTTGGGTTGGCCGTACAGCTAACGTATGAATCTGTGTACTAGCCAAATGACGAAGAATACTTGCTCCGGGGTGCGAAAGTTCTTTATACCGTTAGGCCAGAGAGTCCGTTCATAGGTTGGCCAGCCAAGGAGTTCCACTCCCAATGCTGTTGCCTTGACTGAAAAAGGCTCAAGTGTCCTAGGGGTGGGTGTGGACGCAATACAATTGGTGAAGTTGAATGCGGGTCACCCACCATGCTGGACTAAGGGTTGGCAACTGCCAACCCGTCCGCCCCCTACTGTGTCCGTGCACTAGGCAGCAGACCCCGCACATTTAAAGCGCTTGTATGGAAAGGACCGTCGCAAAAGTTACGGCTAAACACAGCGATTGGAGTGGTTGTAAGATGGTGAGAGTACTGTACCACAAAGCTGTGGTCCCTGTGGAGATGGTAAGTGGTGAATATCATAGCCGAACGGAATAATAACTAGAACGCCAATTCCATGGGCTAGCCGCTGTTCGGAAGCCTCCCGAAATGGCCGAGACAGCAAATGCACGGGCTCTTGAGTGATCAAGACCGGAAGCCGACGAATCGGATCTCATCTGTGCGGCACCCGGCATGTGACACTGAGGCCACTTAAAATGTCCAACCGCAACGCCTTTCTTGTTTCTTCTACAGCAGGATGAATTAAAGTTGCGGCAATGTCGCACATAACGTATGTCGAGATTCATCGATATCTCCCTCAAGGAGTCAAGCGGATCATTGCGCATGGCGGCAGTTGCTGGATTGGCGAAGTCGATGAAACAACGGTCCTCAAGTACCCGTACACTCATGAGGAGATGAAACGGGTTCAGATCGAAGCCAAGGTTCTCAGTATTCTCGGACGCCATCCTCGCATCGTCCAGTCGAAGGGTATAAGGAATGATGGTCTTCTCCTGGAATTTGCCCCAAATGGCAATCTGCACGACTATCTCACCGCTCACTCAGAGGCATCTCTCGAGCGACGCCTATTCTGGTGTATACAAGCCACTGAAGCCGTAGCCTATATCCACTCAAAGCGAGTCCTCCACTGCGATCTCCGCCACGATAACTTCCTGCTTGATGCCAATCTCGACCTCAAGCTGGCCGACTTCCAGGGCCAGCACTTCTCTACGGACGGAGAGATCCTTCTAGACGGCCTCTCTCTCGAATCTACTAAGGCATACCTACCCCGCAAACCAGCAGATCATGCAAGCATAAGGACGGATCTATTCGCCCTCGGAAGTGCCATCTACTTTATCATGATGGGCCATGAAGTGTTCTCGGATCTGGACATCTCCAAAGACGAAGACGAAATCGAGCGTCGATTCCGCGCCGGGGAGTTTCCCACCGATCCGCACGTATGCGCTACTATCGCCGAGAAATGCTGGAAACAGCTCTACTCGTCGGCACGACAAGTACTGACCGACCTAGAGGCTGTGCGGGATGCCGTCGCTCGCGGCGAGACGCCGTATTCTGTCGCCAAATACTTCATTCCTGGTCCAGACAAGGACGTCCTGGCCCCGGCGACGTCATGGCTAAGTGGCCTCTGCGATGAGAGACAGATGCCGAAGGTGCCACCGCCGTATCGTCAGCTCATAGGCTTTGGTGAAACACTCCGCGATGCACGGCTAATTCCAAACGAAAATCACCGAGAAAATCGAGCGGTCACGCACCTCGGCCTTGGAGCAGCGCCGAGGAGCAGCATACTAGAGTGCTAGGCATCGAGGATGTGTACATGGGGAGAATGGGTCCATGCAATGCGTGATGAGACGGAAGTCGTCGTTGGCCATAGCGTGAAAGGGTGCTTGGCGGTGATGACAAGCATGGTGCGAAGTTCAGGTCATTAGTACATTTTTAAGAATTGGAAAGTTTTTTGAAATGCCGATTTCACCGCCGTAAAACACGTCATGAAATCATATTTCAGTTAATACTATCATTCACTATTGTTCAAAAGGGAATGACTGGGAGGAAGGGTAGTCATTACAAGACCGAGCGTGACGTCGATCCTGTTCATCCATGCTGTTCATATCGTCTAGTGACCCATGGGAAGTGGGCCTCGGCATTCACTGGCGTGGAGTCCTATCCGTCGCTCGCCAATCGATCATGTGTTGCTCCATCTCTCTCAACGGATACTTCATGCTTCTTCTCCGACATTTGGTTATCAGTGTCGTTTCCCGTCGTGTTGGAGAGCGAATTCTGGAGGTTTTTCGCGCGAACCCAAATACGCTTTTTCCGAGGCCCGGAATCGCGTTGCGCTTCTTCGTCCCGGTAATATACGTCACCTCCACGGCGTGACTTAACAGTGGATAGAGTGCGGAAGGAGGCGAGACGGCCGACTAGTAAGGCTGCGGAGCTTCATCAGCGAAAGCCATCAAGCTGCATGAATATGCTACCCACCAACTGCAGACTGGACAACGTGCCAGAGGTAGATCCAAGCGTTTTCGACCTGATTGCCGGTGGTGAGATTGTTTTTGCTTGAGACAACTGCTACCCGCATGATAGAGATGACCGTGGTTACAACGGCAAGCAAAAACAACCCGGCGAGCTGGAGTTTCCTAGTGGGGCTGACGCGGACTTTCCAGAGGATAGAGATCGGCAGCAACATGACTGTACGAGTTAAATATACACGCGGCGAGCCCTAAGAGGTAGAAACTTACTCAAAACATCGGTCAGCACGTCCAGAGCGCAGTTAATCTTTAGCGTGACGTCTTGATATCTGATCGCTGCCGGGCCCGAGCACCTCACCCCAGGCTCTAGCACTGTCACCGCCAAGCAGTAATACCGAATACCGCCAATGCAAGTAGCACCCGCAAGGATGGTGAAGATAGTTATTACCCACCAGTAGGTGTCGAGGTACTTAGTTTGGTATCCGAGCCGTTGAAAGAAGATCAAGAAGTTGACTTTGATCGTCCAAAGACACAAGTAAAACATAACGAGCGCTGCTAGTGACTCGTCGAGCTTGTCTGATGGCTCAACGGAAACGAGTGCTGTCGGAGAATGTGTCTTTTCGTCCATTTCAAGATCGTGAGGGTTGCGGTGATGCGAAAGGTCGAGGAATGAAAGAAGGCGCTGTACCTACGAAGGCCGCCCGATCAGTGATAGCAATCTCTGGCAGTTTTGTCTCTGGGCTGGACCCTAGGCCTAGCCGCAAGATGCATGCAGTGTGTCACTGTTTTCAGTATCGATCCACCGGGAAGGATGGCGCTAACCAACTCATTGGCCAAGCTAACGTTGAAGATGAACTTCAATGTGGCACAGCGTGGTCTCCAACCCGCTCCGTTAGATTGCGGCGCCAATCTGCAGCTCCGCGCCTCAGCCGTGCGTGTAGGCAACTCACCCATCACACCATGACTCGCAATTCTGGTAGGCTGAGCCGCCACCTTGGTGGTGACGCTAATGCGGGTTGACGGCAACGACAGTGGAGCAGTCGGCGGAGCATTTACCGTGCCACTCGAATTTGTTCCGCCATTATTGACTGAACCAGGCCGACAGCCATCATGGCATTGCTGACCACGCTTCTCGCCCTTCCTGCCGCGCGGTTATGTTGGACCGTGCAGTCGCCCGCCCATAACCGCGCAGAGGCGAAAGCAACCGGCATTCCGTACGACTCTGCGAAAGGTTTTCGCTCGCAATGCCGAGGCGTTCCCGCATCTACATGTGCGGTTGGGAAACCAATGCACGCGCCGAAGTCCCTGAGTAGACATTTCGCGACGTGGTTCTGTGGTTCATCCGGATCGTCTCCAACTTTGTGTAACGGATGCTGGCATCATCTATGAGATTTTATGAAGGCGCACTGATTTTCGACGCAATGTGGAGGAGATGGCCGTCCTGAACATATGCGGCAAGAACCTGTCAACAGACGACCAAGAATAGCAGCGACATCGCAAGCTGACGGGTGCCACATTCACAGAAAAGAACTAACTGGAATGGGAAACAGTCATTGACACAAGCGAAAGAAATGCAGACCGGTGATCCCACCATCATGTCAGCTCTCGATCTTTCGATCTTTGGTCGCGAAAAGGAAAGACAAATTGCTTTTTGCGGATTAACTAGCCACGTGTTGACAATCAATTCGCAATAGAACTTGATTTCTTGATCGCTATGGGCGTGTAGATGTGGCGTAGAGGCAGGAAGGTGGGGGTGTGGGGTCTTGGAATTAAAGACGGTTGGGGCTTGGACGCCTAGGTGTTTGACATGTTGTTGGCCTTTTGGTTGGTTCAAGGGCCGTATCCATTTTGTTTTCTTTTTTCGTGGTAGTGGGATCCTTCGCAGAATCCGCGCAAGACACTTCAAGGTTATACCAGAAGGAAGTGCATGCCCATAAAGGACTGTATCCATACGAAAACAACCACCACTAGGGAAGATTAGCTAGCGCATTGCTCCAAAGGTCTATTGTCTTAGTCCTAGCTAGATAGATAGAGTTTCGAATGACTCTCTCGAGTGGTCCAACACTGTTCCGCGTAGCGTAACCACGAAGGTAATAGTGATGCTGAGTATAAACAACAGCGAAAAACCGATTGCTATCGCATAGTATTTTCTAAGTTCCATCATCATCATGCTCCTCAAACTCGGTGTACGCGCGGGCAGTCCATCTTCATTTGCCATTTCGACGTCGTTGGTGGTCATCGTGGCTCTGGACGGCTAGTGCGTCGTCGGAACGGGGTTTTTATGTGAGGTGATTTCGTCGTTGATGAAATCGGTGCTTGAGTAGCTTTTTTCGTGATTTCGGATTGAATTCGGCTAGGGGGTGGTCTGTCAGCTCGCATAGCTGATGTTGCGCGTACCTTGACGTGACCCGAAGGGTAAACGGCTCGAGGCTGCTTCTACCCCACCGGTAGAAATTAGCACTTACAATGTGCGAGTCGTGTTAAATGGAGACAATTAGGCGTTGGGGGCGCCTCGGTGGATGGGACGGTCGATATTGAGTGGTGATGGTCGAGTTTGTGGCCTTCTGGACTGCACATGGTGGCCTCCCTTTATGTACCTGGCATAGCCACCAACTCTGGGACTCTACCGTTGATTCAGGACCGTTGGCCTTCCTAATACTGGCTCAACCGTGGATATCTGGTCTGGTACGCTAACCGACCCATCGCTATGACCCCGTTCCCCCACTCATGCACTCTTCCCACCTCTCATACTCTTTTCCCGCCTCACAACTACGGAACCCTAGTATTAGATAAAGCCAGCATTGACTGGCCTCGCTACCCCACCCGACATGCACGTGACGGACGGTTGAATCAGCGGTTCTTTTCGACGTTAACTATTCAATTATAGCGTGTATAGAAATATGATATTAGTACTAATCTTTAGATATGTATAGTTTTATTATTAGATATTATTACTATAATAGCGTAGTTGCGCAATACAGCTTTCCTCCTGGAAAAAAAAAAAAAAAAATTGGAAAAAAAAAATTAAGACAAGACAACTTAATCACACGCTTTGTATGCTATATGTTCTTTGGTTAAATTGCATGAAGTGGCTGAGCAAGACGCAATCCCGCAAGGCGACCAAACACAATATCACGGGACAACCGCGCCGCAGAAAGTCCCATTAAACCAAAACACGACAGACATGTAGATGGGAATTCTGCAAGGCAGTCTACAGCTTGAAGAACGCGTATTGCGGCGAAGTATTGCAGTTCCAGACCTAGTCTTCAGGTGCGTGAGGCAAAAGCTGACTGTGTCGCGCACTGCTCCTAATTCAGCCCCGCGAGATCCAAGTCGCTCGCGAACTGAAAAAGGAAAGCCCCGCGATAAGGCGCCGTCTTGGTCACCAGCAAACAGTCACTTGAATATATGTAGTGTTAAGACATTATGCCAAACTAGACATCATTCCTACGAGCAATATCAAGGCCAAAGGAGCGTACAAGATCCAGTTCTATCTATGACTATAAATCTCAACCACCCTACATATGGAACATAGCCTCGGACTAAGCCCACAATTTCGTCGCGATGCACGAATGCACGTCCGTCTGGAAACAACAAGGTATTGTCTAAGTCATTATTGTCGCTCTTGGTCAAAATAAGCTGCTTGTGTATAGAACTAATCAGACCAAGACATCGAATAGGGGAAAGATAACTTGATATCTGTGCCGTTTCCTTTTCTTTCAGCGTGGCGGACGATTTTGATAGCTCGATGCACCATAGGTAACGGCCTTCCTGGGGACCAAGCCACCGGGATACTGCCGACTTGAATGTTTTGCTGAGGATTTGAAAGCAGGATGGCGTCGCCGCGGGAGAAATTTGGTTCCATTGGCTCGGACCATACTGTAAGAATTGGGTAGGAAGAATTTGTCCATAGTCTCAAGGTCGTCCAGAGCATGAAAAGTGCAGCTATAGTGTTTGTAAGATAGAGTAACAATGAGAGACAACGGCGAAAATGCAACTATGTGTGGTGCCGGGCCCGGCTCAAGCGAGTGCAGGTCGAAAGAATTTGGCGAATGTATGATGGAGGGTTGTGAGCCTCTAAGTGTCTTATAGTAAACCCTGGCTATATTTGGTTCACATGTCCGGCTAACCACAGGGGAACCCAGCCAGCCGTTTACGCCCGTCGTTGGATACTACCTTTGCATGTAACCATTGGCTTGAGCTTCCATAGTGGGAGTTTCTTTTGTAAGGTCCGCATGAAACACAGTGGGATTGTAGAAGTACTAGTACATACCTACGCCTTATGCACGACAATAGAGCTGTAGAGTTGTACACAGTAAGATGTTCAAGACCGATAAGGTGATGGTTCGAATATTTGTTGCCGCTTACAGCGCGAGAGAGAGCGCTCGATGATGTCGAATGCTCTCGTTGATTTTCAGCACGCTCCCATCTCCGCCCAATGTAGTAAGACTTGACCGGGCCGGCGATTCTCGTTTTCAGCACCCTCTCTCCGTTCCTTCCAAGGATTGGTCTAGGATCCGTACAGCCTGTTTCCTCTTCCCATTGCCCCGGTTGCTTTCGTTGTCTAGCTGCGTCATTTTCTCTTCCATCACTGATTCCTTCACTCGAAGCTACAAGGGCCCGGCTACCATTTTCAGTGGCTTTCTCGGCCCCTTGTCTCTCTTCCTGCTCCATTAATTCCGACCGGCTCGCCTGCTGCCGGTCATTTTCGCGCCCTCGCTGCTCCAATTGAGTTCTTTCATATCCACTCCATGCTCGACTCTTTTGCTTCAAATTCTCATTTGCGGCCTTTAATTCTCTTCCCCGAAGAGTTTGCTCCTCGCTATCATTCTTTGTGGCTTTACTAGCTTCTTGGCCTCCGCATTCTTGTTCGCCCTGTTCACTATCAATGACCAGGTGATGCTCGCTCGTCAGTATGCGGCTTATCGGTCATCCGTGAAGGTACATCGGCCTCTTAGCTTCGACGGACTCGCTCGTCATCAATTTCGGTTCCGGTTCCGGTTGGACGAGATGAATCAAATCGCCAGTGCATGGCTCGCCGGTCATCAGTTGGGGAGGTTGACCAAAGCAAGCAAAGTACACTAATTGACCAATGAAGAAAGGTAATACGTATGAATCCATTTGTCACGGTAGGTAGTGTGATAAGAATATGTGGAGAACTGAATAGATGGTAATAACTCTCGAGGGGAGAGTATAACATAGTGTGAATCACTGTAAGATGTAGATGTGAAGAACTATATTGATTATAATAGCTCTATTGGAGAGCTGTTAATATACCTAAAGGAGAGATATATGCATCGGTAGCCACTATACTAAGTTACGGGCCGTCGCAGAGTTCTTGTGGGGGGGAGGGCTAATCGGCCCGGAGCCGCGCGTCTACGCACCACCATCTGCATAGAAACCGGTCCCAGGCTACGAATGTGCTAAGCGGCGCATACTACATCCAATAAGATGAGATCAAAAGAAGCGGATATATGATGGCGCGGGCGTGGGCACTATAGTAGGCTAGTACGCTGCGAGCCATGACTCGTAAGATTAGGCAGCAGCACTCTATTGGGACAGGTCGCCGGCTCCCGATAACGTGAAGATAAAAGGAGTGGTTCTTCTCTCAGAATTCGAAATGAGAGATCATAACCAGTCCTGCCTTGTCCTTCCCTCCCGCCCCCCTTTCAAGATCCATAAACCTGACGGTGGAACCGAGGAGAAATGTGCACCTACTTGGAGTTCAGGGAGCGCTACAGCGGCTGTACGGGTCAGCCACAGCACGTCATCACGCGTCGGGCATATGACACAAAGGGATGCGAACGGTTCAAGAAATCCACACGTTATTGCGCCGATCCGACGCCGGCAAAGGGACAACTGGCCCGGGCCTCTACCACGCTACGAGGAGCTTGTTCAAAATGCCCCTCCTGAGGTCGTTCAGCTGTCAGCCTCTTCACTTCTAGCTCATGAGACACCATGCTGATTCCTACTTAGTGCAGCTGCACCAATTCCAATCGCGAGGAGCAAGATGGGCAGTTGGAGGGATTGTGCGGTGCTGGGTTTAGTGGACCTTCGTTTATAGATGGCTTCCAATTGTCAGTTACAAGTATGCATCCTTCATTATGGTATCCATACCTTCTACATCATTGCGGACGTCGCCCGCGCTGTCGTATTTGGCATGCCAGCATCTTGTGATAACCGCTCCGATGGGCCCGAGGGAATCTGTTTCAGGAAATTGCCCGCTGTAAGTAGGGCCTCAATTTCATCAACTTTGCGTTCCGCTAAAAGATCTTGGTATGGAAAGCTACCTGTCATGGTGTAGAGAACAGAACCAAGAGCAAAGAGGTCAGCCCGAACAGATAGCAAGGCTGAGTCGGGTCCCGGATATTGATGGCTGGCATTTACCACGACGTTTAAACTCGACCCGTCTATAGAAGAACCTCCGAAGTCCGCTACCTTCACATCAAGTATATCAGTTACGAGTATGTTATTTGTGGTTAAATCTCCGTGAATGACGTTGGAAGCGTGGATAAAGCAGAGGGCATCCGCGACTTGGCGTGCCCAACGGAGCCTCTGCCGAGTTTCGATCTCTGGGTGCTTGCGAAGGAAACTCGAGAGCTCCCATTTGGGAGCGTATTCGAGGCGGATGCACGACTCATATGGGCCGTAGTACTGCAGAAGCCCGCCATGACCGCCATTTTGCTGGAAGCGCTCGTAGACGCGCCGTTCAACTTCAACGTTAGCCCTGCAATAATCCGAGCCGCTATGAGGAAATTTTACTACGGTGTTCGACGCAGCGTCCAGGCACACCATGCCTGTGTTCCCCCAAGAGACAAGATCTTCGATGCTAAACCCGGTGGGCCAGTGGATGACGTTGTCGGTCATGGTGGAAAGTCGGACAGAAGAGCGTTTTTGTGAGCAACGAGAGGGAATGGCGGAGGGACGACGGCGGAGAGGCGATGGCAGAGACGCCAGTGAAGAGGCGATGGCAGAGACGAAAGCGGAGGGCTCCAGTAGCGAGACAGCAGGCAATTACACAACTAGAACAAGCCGCCGACCCTGAGTGTGTCCGCCGACTGAGTGTGTTCGCCAGAGCCTTCGAAGCCGTAGAAGAAGCCCATGCAAGAAGCTACAGCAACGAAGCTACTCTACAGGGTATAAGACGTTATTCTGCTTATTAGCTTTCAGGGGTAAGTAGTTAGTTAGCTTACCCTTGCGCCCGCTAGGGCCACCACCACCACCGGCTTGGCACGAACACGAACACGGACACGAAACACGGACACAGACACAAACACTTGATAAGAACGAACGATGTACCTTCAACGTCTCCACACTCCACTCCCACGCCCGGATCATTTCTACAACTATCTCGCACCGCCCCTTCTAAGCGCAAGTGCGAGTACAAGTGCAAGTGCAAGTACAAGTACAAGTGCAATCCTCCTCCGCAGACATCGTCGCCATACCAAACCCTCTCCCGCGCCGCCGCAACAAACCTACCTAACCTAACCAATACACGCCGACACAATGCAACGCAACGCAACACAATACAATGCATACACCATTCCCGAACAGCAACAACAACAGCAACAGCAACAGCAACAAATCATCTACTTACTTACTTCTCACTCCTTACTCCTTACTCCCCAGACACATCTGTAGTACAACTTCCAACTTCCAACGTCCAACGTCCAACTCAGCAGCATCTGCTATCTAACACGCGCACATATCCATATCCTATCCACATCCCATGCACATCCACATCCCTAATATCCATCCACCTCCACCTCCACCTCCACCTCCACCTCCACCTCCACCTCCACCTCCCCCTCCACCTCCCCCTCCACCCCAGCCAGCCATCAAATGAGATGACATGCCACGACGTACCCATGCCCACGACGCTCCCCGCCAACCAGCTAACCACCTAATTACAATACAGCGTAGTCTAGTCCAGCCCCTTCCCTTCGTTCCCTTCGGTTCCCTTCGTTCCCTTCGTTCTCGCCCATCTCGCCCTTCTCGCCCTTCTCGCTCCGCCCTCCTCCATCTCGCTCCACGCCCATCTCGCCCCGCCTCATTCCTCCATTCATCTCAGAAACAGCTCTTTTGCAGTACTTAGCTTGCATTTGCATAAAAATTTACTACGGGAATAATAAATACCACACACACACACACACACACACACACACACACACACACACACACACACACGCAAGCGACGTCGAGCGACTCCAACCTACGCTTACACTTACGCTTACGCTTACGCTTACGTTTATGCATGCGAAGATGAATGAGGCGTTGTGGTTAAGGCGGTGGCGGTGGCGGCGGCGGCGGTGGGGAGGAGGACGGTGCGCGGAGCAGTGGCTTCTTATCTATATATATCTTTTGGCGCGCGGCTGGGTTCGAGGTTGAGATTGAGGTTGAGGTTGAGGTGCAGGTGCAGGTGTAGGTCGAGGTCGAGGTTGAGGTTGAGGGGGTGGGTGGTTCAATATCGTGGTCGTGAGAGCGGGTCGTGTTTAATGGCCTTGGGTTGGGCACAATCGGGTAATGGTAAGGATGGTAAGGGATTTTGTTGAGCTCGAGTTCATACCTAGGGTTAGGTCCGGCGACTAGCGACCCCGTTGTCGCCGACGTTTCTAAGACGAACGAGTACAAGGGCAACTACACGCTACTGTCATGGACCCGCTCTGACAGCGCAGTTCTGCATCATCACGAACGCCCCCAAGGTGAGCGAGGTAACTTCAAGGTACCAAAATGTCAGATGTTGCACATGAATATCGGGCAAGAAACAGTTGTTAAAGAAACTGGAACAGTTCATTGATGCAATGTCTACCTGCGCCCATATCTCGCTCATTATGTAGCCCAATGATGTAAACGGCATCCACTTCTCTTCCATGAACTACCTCGACCTGCAACCTTCCCTTGCGAGGACCGGAGAAAAGGCCGTTCATCCATCAGAGTGACATTTATCGATCCAAAACGCCGAGAAATGGTATGTTACACAAGCCGTAACGGGAATGCAAAATCTTGGAACGGAGACGCAGAAAATGCAAGCAAAACATCCTTTTGGGAAATTGATGCCGCCAGAGGAAAGAAGTGCAGGGGATTATCGATACAGCGAGCGTACTATCTCCACGCTCGAGAAACCTCAATCCAAACCTGTCCAACGCCATGCGGAGAGATTCTAAAAGGCCAAAGCCAAAGGGAAACAAGTAAAAAGAACAAAGATGAAAAGACTCGCGCATCTAACACTCTACGCAAAGGTCTGACATGGCACGAAGAAAAGGGACAAAATGGGGTATCGCTAAAGATCACGGACGAGAAAGTAGAAGGCACCGTGGCAGTCCTAACTTTGTCTCACAGGCGGTCGAATAGGCGACCCACGGATTGGTGTTGGGTACTGACGGTGTAGCTAGCAATACCGCGACGTATGGCTTTTCAGCCAAGCGTTCTTCCGCCAGACGCGATGCTTTGGCTCGGAGTGCGTGGAAGTGTCGGTCCAAGGGCAGGCGAGTTGTAGCCCGGATCCGAGGGAAAACTAGTGACCGATCTAGCGTCCCAATTCTCGTCACCAAGAGCACTCAACCACGTGTTGCCAAAATCCTGTCGGAGCGCCTCGATTTTCTTCCTATAAAGGTCGCTGCTGACGTCGAATTCCGGTGGCCCCGGCTGGACCTTCACCTCTGTGTCGATAGGGGGCAACGATTTCTTTGCAGGATCGCCTGGTATAGAGGAGTCTACTCGCGGTCCTCCAAGGTGAGGGGCGCTTTCGACCGACACTTCGGTCGTCGGTTTCGAAGACCGAGCTTCGCCTGTGTCCAAAGGCTCACCGGACAGAACAGGCTCAGGGGTTGGAGAGCCAAACTCGGTCTGCGTCAGCTCGACAATTCTTCGCTTGGGCGTCTTCTTCTTTCGATGGGACCCAGTGCCTTTGCCACTCTTTGAACGGCGAAGCGAGGTGCGTGGAGGGCTTTGGGGCGACTCGACCGCATCGATGGCCTTCACAACCGTTGGCGGGGCTGGTAGAAGAGGCATCTCGTCTTCTGGCGGTGGCTTCATCACTGGCACGGCAAAGGGTTCGGGCACCCGGTCAACAAGCTGCTTCTTCTCATAGTTGCTTGGGCCCGTCGAGTCTATGACGACATCCTCCGTGTAGCCTGGCGTCTTGCGGAACAGATTGAATATCGTGGCCCTGTAATTGCTGTACGCCTTGCAGAACGGGTTCCGGTGCACGTAGATCTCTGTGATGTACGGCACGCCTGTGAGGCGGGCGACCTCGGTGGGGTCCGTCAGCTTGTTGTCCCGCAGGTCCACACGCTCCAGCGAAAGTAGCCGCTCGATGCCTGCAAGCGATGTCAGTCGATTGGAGCGGAGGTTGAGGGTCGTAATGGCGGGCAAGGGCTTCCGTCCCAGCGAGTGCAAGCTCTCGATCATGCAACTCGAGAGGTTGAGTGCGCGCAAGCAGGACAAGGTTGACAGACTGTCGGGTATCTCAGTGAAGAGGTTCGCCGACAAGTCGAGCGACTGCAAGGTGTTGGCCAGAGGAACGAGGCTGCTGGCTGGGATGTTGGTGAGAGCATTGTCCGCCAAGCTCAAATGTCTCAAGAAACGCCACTTGGTCGAAGGAAACCAGCCGGAAGACAATAGATTCGAGGAGCTGCCCCGGGGTGTAGTCGACCGGACGCTCGACCCGGAACTGCCCGATGAACGCCGGAAGTTGGGCGCGTTGCTCTTTCCGTAGACCTGCGTGGAACTGTGCCGAGAGCTGGTGGGTCGAGAGGGCGACACGCTGCGTGGGCGCCGAGTGGAGGACCTGGACCCTTCTCGCGTGAGAAGTGAATTTCTTGGGCTATAACTCTGCTTGCTCCCTACCGTGGGTGAGGGTGGGGGGGAGTTTGATCCTGCAAGCTGCGCATGCCTGACGGCTGGGCTTGCAGCAGGCCACGGGGTCGGAGGCGAGGGGGGCACTTTGGCCGAGCGTCGGCGTCGCTTGTCTATGTCATCCAACACGATGTTGATGAGGAGGTCGGCGGGGTCATCGACGCCCGCCCGCTTCACCGTCAGGCTGCGCAGGTTCTCTGCCAGGCGGTCCCAGCCATAGAACTGGCGGAAGTCTACGTCGTAGATCTCCAGGGCGGTTACGTTCTTGAAGGCATACAGAGGCACAGCAGTGTCAAAGGGGAACTCTTCGTATCCAGCGATGAGCCGGGCTTGGTGGTCAGGAGCGAGTCTCAGGCACGGGATCTTGGTGAAGGCAGAGTACAGGTACTTCAAGTCCTCCTCGAGCTGGGCCTTTTGTCGCTCTGCCTTGGCAGCACTGTTGGACGAAAGACGCAGGGAGGACCAGAGCGAGGACATGCCCGACATCACGCTGCGAATGCTGGAGACGGAGTGGACGGAGTCACGGTCGGAAGACCGCGTCTTGTTCCGCTGGGCATTGCTGAGGAACGACACATAGTTGGTCGGCGAGGCGTCGGTATGTATGTTCTCAAGACGCACATTCATCGGCCCCACGGCTATGCCCAGATCCTCGAAGCGGGACAGCAAGTAGAACAGGTGGTGCGGGGTCAGCGTCAGCTTTGCCGGCTTGACCGACTGCGAGGTAAATGTGAGGGAGGGGAGGGACAGGGCGGCGGCCCAGACGCTCGACGTGGAGGAGGGAGGGTTCGTGGTGCCCGCGGGCGAGGGGGATGCCGTGGACTGGCCATGCTTCGGAGCCTGACGCTGGAGCTGGAGCGCATTGGCGAGTGCTCTTTCGTGGGTGCGTACAAAGTACGCGAGGTTCTAGAGAAAATGTCAGCACTTCCACTCGAGCGGTCGCTGGGTACACGGTCACGGCGCCCACGCGGGAGTGCCCGCGTGTGCCATGGCCCGCGCAGCGTCTGAATGCCGCACCTTTATGAAAACCTGGCCATCCTCTGTGTCCATGGCTTGATGCTGGCAGATGTGAACTGCATGTAGAGCGCCGGTGTGTTTGTGCGGTCGGGGTCGGGGTCGCAGTATGGCCACGTTTGGCTGCGATGGAAAGGAGGGCGGCAACCACCGGGGTGAGTTGCGGAGGGGGGGCGTGTTGGGGTTGTTGTTCCTCAACAGAGCCTTCGCCGTATCCGCAGCCACCTGGGACTTGGAGAATCAGTATGCGGTGTTTCTCACGGAAAGGGCTTGTTGCTGGTAGGAGAGTGTTGTTGCTGCGGTTGTTGTGCTGCTCGGTGTAGGCATTGCAGGCGGTATGGCAGGGGACATTCTTCACGAGAGCCTGAGGGAGTCACCTGTACGTACCGTGAAGGTCCCTCTGTTGCCCCAGGTGAAGGACCTAGGTGACGGGCAGCAGAAGGCGGATGGGCCGAATATTAGGCACAGCGGGCAGGAAGGACGCCCACTCGCGGCAGAGTGCGTGCAGCGGGCCAAGCGACGTGCTCGCAGGCGGGCCAAAGAGAGGTGCAGGGCGCTGATATGCGATGGCAGCGCCCAGATGCTGCAGGCAGGGGACAGGAACACGCTCGCGGCGCCCGCTGACGACCTGTAGCGAGCAGAATGGGAGATTACGTTGGCGGAGGTGCAGGCCAACAACAACACCGAAAATTCGACTCGCGGGCGGGGAGCGGTCGTATCTCGAGAAATTAGGAGCCTCTTCCGTGTAGCAGCCGCGGTACTCGGAGCAGCGATGCGGAAGGTGAAGCGCTCGCTCTGCCGTCTGCTGGCGTCCCCCGCAAGCGTGCTCTCCGGCAAAGGAGAGAAAGGAGAGAAAGGAGAGACGGCGGTGGGAGAGATTGCAGATTGCGCGATGCCCTGGGGGGGAGAGAAAGAGGGCAATGGAGGGCTTCGCTGAGACAAGGGCCGATGGGCTGCCGTCAGCTGCACCAATCACGCTGCCTCAGGCACGCAGGGCCATCCCGGCCAGGCGCTAAGCTTCAGGCATCCCTGCACGCGAATCTGACCACACCGCGACGCGATATAGACAACTGCTCGAGAAATGGCCGCCCTGCCGGTGCGCGACCACGGCCTCTTCTGCCTTGGCTTGCCGTGCCTTGGTTGCCGCTCCCGAGTCCTGCATACAGGCTGTTTCTTCGCTGTGTCAGGCGGCGGGCGGTGCAGCGATGCATGTTGAACGAATGAACGGATGAATGAATGAATGATGAATGAATGAATGAATGCATGACCCAGCCGGCCGGGAGGGCTGCGCCAGGCCTCGCGGGTCGGCCGTGGTCGCCTGCATCCGCTTGGCAGCGCACGCTAGCCAGTATCAACATTGAGGCCCGTCTCGGGCCAATGCGGGACGGCGGCAGGCTCGAGGGACGCTCAGCACTCACCACGGTGACGCAATGCTGCTGCGACGACGCCGCATCGGTGCAAAGCAGACACCAGCCCGCACGGCGTCGCGACGGCAGCGCAGACAAAGAGAAGGGCACCGCCATGCGTCGCCGTTGGAGCCTCACGTCTCACCACCAGCGGCCGTCACATGATCACATGAGCCTCGACGCCCGGCAGCCGCTAGGCCGCGCTTGCTGGCTGCTGGCCTGGCCCTTCCCAACACCGCGCCTCACACTGCGACGTTCCTGCCCTCGCTGTCGCCTTGGTCGCCCACCGCCCCAGAACATCCCAGATAGGAAGTGCACGAAGGGCGCGCAGTGCTCATCTGACCTCGCGCCAGACGGCGGCCGAGGCAGAGCGTGCGGCTGCCGCGGGCTCGCCTGCGCTGGACCCTTCCTCCGTCGCCGCACGGGCCGACTGCTCTGGCCAGGGTCCCCCGCGCGATGGGACAGCATACCGTATACCGGTGCCAGGCGGCATTCCCAACATGTTGCGAGCAGCAGCCCGCTGGGGAGCCCGATGCCCCCCGCACGGCCGCAGCTGTCGCCGGCGCCACGGGGGGAATCGCGGTGCCTGGACGGCCTCGCACCAGCGTGGGGACCGCCAGGCGTGCGCACACCCGACGTCGACAGTCCCATTTTGGTCGTGCTTGCTGTGTAATTATGGCAGCCTCAACCCCCCTCCCCCACTTTCCTCTTTCGCCCAAGGTGGTCCGTGGGGCCGCTCTGCGCGCTGGTTGGCCGATTGCCGAGCCTCTGCCTGCCATGCCCCTCAACACCAACGCTAGAGCGACCACGACCGTCGATGCATCGTGCAGCGTCGCTTGGCACATCCTCACGCTTCCATCCGGTGGTGAGCAGAGGCAGATCGCACAGCATTTCTCGATTGTGGCGCCCCCGTCGGCCCTGCGCCCGTGATTAGCCTCGACGCTTCACCACCTATCCGCGCCCGTAGGCCCATGCCCAGCCGTCACCCCGCTGCAGCCATCAGCTGTCACTGCGCTCTTCAGAAACTTGGTGTTGCGTCCAGCGAGGGTCGCTTCGGCTTAGCAGAGGGTCTCACCGCCAGACGGGCCTTGCACGTCCACCCGCGGCGTTCACGCACGCAGGACGCCCGGCTTGCGAACCGACAGCCTTGCACCCGAAGCGAGCGCGTGCATCCCTGCTGCGTAGATCCCTTGTCGCAGCCGTAGCCGAATACGATCACCCCAACGTCCGGTGCCGGCTCAGAGCCCTCCGACAGCGCTCCATGTTCAACACCGCCGTTTGAAGCCATCTAGTCTCGTTATCGTCTACATCGGCGCATGTATGTGCATGACCGACAGGTCCCTGCATTGACGCACGTGATAGCGGGATTCCTCAACGCGGAATCAGCTGTCAGCCTCAACGCTTCGCAACGTGATCCACGGCCCAATAACCGATAGGAAGACAGATCGACGGGTTGTTGACCGATATGTCTACACAAAGGCACACCGAATGACTAGCAGCCTAGCGTCGTCAAGCTCGCGGCACAGGATACATATTCATCTCCATCTTCTCGCCCCCTTCCTTAAAGACGAGTTTACCATTCTCGAATCGTATCTGCTTCCTGGCTACATAACTTCATCACTCAAGGTCTATCCATACCAAATTCACCGCTCCACTGTCTCGGCACAACATCCGGAAGTCTCCGAGCTAGGGCCGACTTGGGCGCCAGCACCCGATCGCCCAACGCCAAGGATCTTCACGTCGCGCTGCGTTGGCATGATCCGCGTTCAGAAACGCGATGTTGACATCATCGCACATGAGTCCGTCGAGACCCACTCGTGCCAAACGATCAAGCATCGTCCTTGTGCATCTCCACTTAAATTTCGCATCCCCTTCGTCTTCCATCATTCGCACTGCAACATCCGAAAACTTGATTTTGCTTCCCTCTGCTTACGCCTCGGACCGAATTGGCACACTACGCGCTGTATGGTGTTCCTTCTATGTAATTCACCCGCAAGAAGGGAGAGGTACGTGTTGATCTCACCATCTCCGTAGATAGCTAGCCGAGGCTTCGAGACGATGGTCGCACCTGCACCGTTTTGCTAGCTGCCGGGTTATGGGCCTCACCGCTCGCTGCAGGAACCATCTCATCTACCCGCGAAGGTTTCTACAGACATGGCTAACCCGGATGATGCTGCTGCTCAGGTGACTACAGCCTTTGACTTCCTTGTACTTTAGTTTTCGTAGACCATTTGTAAAGCCGGGCGTCATGTTCCACTTAGTCGATCCGATGAATCGAAAAGGTGCTTTGTTCGGCGATATTCACCCACTAGCTGTAACATGCCCAGCACTCCGTGATTGCTAAGGCTGCAAAATGAGCCGAAGGCGCGAAATGATGCGTTTAAGAAACACCCATCATATCTTATACATAATACCGGAGGACGAGCGCACCGGGATACGAAGAAGACACTCGTTCTCCTAACAAGTATTACAAGGGGGGGGGGGATCATAAACGGGCGAGAGCCCGCTTTTAGGTACAAAAGGCCCGTCCGTGCATGGAAGCTACGAGAATCAAATACCTTATTTTATAAGCGTTTTACTAGTACTATTGGACTAATAAGTAGATGGAAGAGCGCTTGGAATAGGCCCTGAAGGACTACAAGGGGACTTATGAGTAGATGGAAGTGCGCTTGGAATAGGCCCTGAAGTACTACTAGGGGACTAATGAGTAGATGGAAGAGCGCTTAGAATAGGCCCTAAAGGACTACTAGGGGACTAATAAGTAGATGGAAGAGCGCTTGGAATAGGCCCTGAAGGACTACTAGGGGACTAATGAGTAGATGGAAGAGCGCTTGGAATAGGCCCTGAAGTACTACTAGGGGACTACTAGAATGTTGTTTTGTATATAATATATATAGAAAACGGTATAGTGTGAGCACTCGGTGGTGCTCAATCTCTAGTCTCGAACCCCAGACACTCCCAACAAAGATGTGCTCCACCATATTCAGGCTTTCCCGGGATACCAAGGGCGTTGGCCCGTTCCGCAAGATCGTAATCACAACATATAAGGCTTGAGTCCTGCGGTCGACGCTTCCGTAATTCCCCCATACGAAGAGCAGAGAGTCTTTCCATTTCAGCGTCGTCTTCGGTAACGAGGTAACCTTTTCTTGCGGATATTGAATGACCGAATGAAGGCGCCAGGGTATGGTCGACTCCGATAGAGGTATGGTTATCAGAAGAGAGCCTGAGAATACGCCTCTTATCCGTCTGGTAATCAGAGGAAGGGAAAGACCTGTTTACCCCATCAGACTCGGGCTGGAGAATGGTGTAGGGACGCTCCACCTCAGTACTCGGTGGAACTTCCGCGGCCTTGCGCTTCTTCGGGCTGCTACCTCGTCCCCGAGTACCCGCATTCATTTGGCCAAATCCAGCGATGTCTATCTCGAATACCTCCTGGACATTGCCTCCAGACTCCACCAGTACCTTGACGGCTCGTGGTGGTCCCTTCTCCATGAATTGTTTGACAAGCGGAAAAATGGCCCACGCAAAGCGGGTAAGGATATGCTCGGACGAAACCCCTGTTATTTCAACAGGCCGGTTATGGTACATGAGTCCAAGGTCATACGTTTCCTTAAGGAAATGGACCGCCCAAAGACCGCACTTGCGTACAAGTACAAATTTGCGATCGTCAAAACATCGATGAATATCGCCGCGCAATGCAAGTGCATTTGCCATATCGTCTATAATAGCGTCGCCTGATAGATCCTGTTGCGCATTATACCGTATCATCCTGTTGTTACGGAACCAGTCGAGCTCTTGGCGCGGACAAATATGTGCACGTTCGATATAGTCCCGATATTTCGAAACGATGCAGGACTTGTCGCGGTTGATAACAGCACTAGTAACGGAGGATATGGATGGCGCGCTCATTATTACGCCGGTCGAGGTGTCTGAGTTATTTCGTCCGCACCATTGACTTGGGACCTTCCCATGGGGAAACTCCCAATGTTGGAATGTTGGATATATGGGATACTTGTAATAGCCGCCGTTTTCCGGTATTGTCGACTTAGGGCTAGGTACGTGGAAATAATATTCTCCAACCGGTATGATGTCATCCTCTCGTAAGTCCATCTTCTCGCCGTTTCGCTCCTTAGTGAGGTATCCGTCCCATGCGTTGCATGCGATGAGCATACAGGCCAGAAGGGCCGTGCCAGCGTGCAGCCCACTATTTGGGCCGTCCCAGGCACGCAACCGAAGGAGTTTATTCTGTCCGAACGAGTCCGAATAGGCCGGGTGCCTGATAACGACGTAGCGGTTGTTCATGATCGGGGAGCCATCGTCTGGAACCGGGTCACGAACGGATGCGCGAAGCTGAATGGTGTCCATGACTTGCAACTGCCTGCGCTGGCGGTGAGGCAATCCGAATGGAGCGATTTTCCGATGCGTTCCTGGTGATAATAGTATAATGGCGGTAGTTGTGAAGATTGAAGGAGCAGTGAAGTAAAGAATAACGGTTGTTATGGTTGTTACGGTCGATCGGCGGAAGCCACGTTAGCCGTAATAAAAGTTGGTGAAAGAGATGTGGATTCATTAGGCCAGAGGACCTGCCTATATACAAGGGGGTACCATGAACGGGCGAGCCCGCTTTTGGGTGCAAAAGGCCCGTGCATGGAAGCTGTGAGAATCAAATACCTTGTTTTATAAGCGTTTTACTAGTACTATTAGACTAATAAGTAGATGGAAGAGCGCTTGAAATAGGCCCTAAAGGACTACAAGGGGACTACTAGGAAGAGCGCTTGGAATAGGCTCTGAAGTACTACTAGGGGACTAGAGCTAGCGCCCTCACAATCACATAATCACCTTAGCCCCATCGTCCTTGGTCGACGTTTTATCTTTGACAATCAAGCCCATTGCCACGGCCCAATCATCCCTCCCCGACTCTTTAATCAACTGCTCCGCCAGATCTCTCCTCCTTGAGTACCGCTTCGGCTCACCCAAAACTTCCATAGTCCTCCCATACATGTTCAACCTCCGGACCCGAAGATTGTCCAAGGCCACCAGCCCGCCGTTGACGAGTAACATGGACGCGATGGTATAAACACTAGCGTCGGTCGCATACCCCGCGAAAGCTACGTTTGCATAAACGAGTAGCTTGGCTACCGCGCCAAAGAAGCTGTCGAGCGTTGTGGGCTCGCTTAACCATGTCCCAGATGTGAGCGCCTTGAGATCGTCAACTGGCCCGCGGATGCGCACCCAGCGGTCCTGCGATAGGAGGATGAATAGGTCACCCTGAACGCCTGGTTCCGGTGCGCCGAACCAGCCTGGTTGTGTGCGGCGACGGAGCCCAACAAAGTGGATGAGGCGAGTAACCATCAGGTTGGAAATAAAGAACAAGCCCCAGATATCGCCAAGTGCATAGACTCTCTGAGCAGCAACGAGACTGCAACCAAATGCGGCGTAGTAGCCTGCTGATGCCAGCGCCTCATCCCGGGTCGGCAAGGAGCGAGATGACGAAGCCTGGGCCGACACTTTGAGATCGGTTAGGCAGCCTGTGCGGCCGACGCGCTGGAGGAAATATACAGTGGCTGGGTTCTCGACGCGGAACACGTAGCCTGAAGTGAGAGCGGCACAAGCCGGGTATTCGCCCTTGTGGAGGTCGTTCGCTGTGGGCTGGAGATGCAGGCCGGGAGCGAGAACGAGAGGGTCGAGTAAGGAGGTACCGTACAGGGCGGTGCGCTGGGCGATGGCCGTGAGAGGGGCCAGTGTGAAGAGCCCGGGGAGGAGCGAGAGTGGGTTGAAGGGAGGGGTAGATGTTGCTTGTGCGGTCGAGACCAGCTGGAAATACACTACTCGTTAGAATTGCCAGAAGAGAAGGAGTAAGCTAACCTTGTAGAGTGATTCGAACATTTTCATAGTTATAGAGGTACTACTTTAGGATGGCGCCCTTATTGCGTTGAACTTGTGAGAGCACAGGCCACAGGGGGTGAGGGGAAAAATGAGCGATTTCTTGGCGAGCTGCCCCACCAGCAACAAACCTTCTGGCCCTACAAAACGCCTGTTACGAACCACCTACGGATGGAAGGACATGGTAGAGATTGAACCTATCACCAACTCTGACGACGAATACGAGAATTACGATGCCGACCTCGGATGGGAAGCAGACCATAACATGGACACGTGAAAGGTCACGTGATGGATCTGTGGATCTACGGGACAGATCCAATAGATCCAAAGAAACCAAATTGATATATAATAACTACGAATCTCCTAGATAGTTTTTATAATATACTTATAATAGATAGATATAAAGATTATAGAAGACTAGATATAACTAGATATATTCTATTTATTTTAGTTTTATTTAGCTTATATATCGTAGTTATTATAAGCTAGACTATCTATTTATATCTATTAAATTAAATATTATATAAACTAGTAATAGAATAGCTAATATTTCTAGCTTCGAGTCTATATATATAGATTAGTAATTATAATAAAGTACTATTAATTCTATTATCTTTTTTAATAATAGTCTTATTTTAGTAAAATATATAAAAACTATATATAATAGCTTACTAGAAAACTTTAATATCTTATATAATCTAAAAGACTTATATAAGCTTAGCTTTCTTAGAATCTTAACTCTTTATAAGATTAATATTACTTCTCTATAATTCTCTTTTATTTATATCTTTTATTCTATACTTTTTATATTCTTTTTATAGTTATTAGTCTTATAATTATTTATATAACTTTTATAAACTATTATACTCTTTTAAGTAAATCTATTATATTATATAATATTATAATATCTAAAGAAATAGAACTTTTAGTAATAAATATATTTAATATAATCTTTATTTATTTTAATAGACTATATAAAGTATCTAAACTTTCTACTAAGTATTTATTAATAAATAGATTAGAATTAATTAAATATTCTACTTTATTATACTCTATCTTCTTAGTAAATAAATTATATAGATTAATATTATATAATATTAAATTATATAAGATATCTTAACTAAGACCTATAGATAAATATTATATAGTTTAATTATATAATAATTAGAGAACTTTTCTAATTTTAGTATAAAACTCTATTAGTCTCTTCTTCCTCTTATTCCTATATTACTACCTTAATTACTAGAGCGTTTACTAGCTATTTAGATCCTCTATACTCTACTAAGAACTCGAAGAATTAGATATCTAGATTAGTATTACTAATTATCTATTATAGCCTTATATTCTAATTATAAATAAAGATCTTATTCGCTAAAGTTAAGACTATATCGTTAGTTAGTTATATTCTCTCGTTAATATAGATATACTATACCGAGCGCCTAGTATTATAGTCTATTTTCTAGATAATCTAGTTATTTTACCTATTTTCTATTTTAGTTAGTAGATTAGGTAATCCTAAGAATTAGTCTAATAGTTAGTTAGCTTATTTAGTATATTAAGTCCTATTTAGGTATAAGAACCCCCTATTCTTATACCCTTATAGTACTATCTTAGGATAGCTTTAATATACTAATTCTACTATTAGTTAATTAGAAGATTATTTTAGTTATTATAACTTCTAGTTAATTATACTTAGTTCTAGAGTCTTATATTATTCTAAGATCTTTAATTTTTAACTAAAGATAACGACTAAATATTAATCCCTTAAAATTCCTAGAGGTCTATAGTACTTAGAGTAGATAGTATACGACGCTCTTTTAGATAAATCTTAAAACTAACTACTTTAAGTTCTAATATTACTAAAATATCTAGTATCTTCCTTAGAAAGAAGGAACCTATAAAAGTATTATATAGGGTTAGATCTATATTCTAAACTCTATAACTAACTTATCTTTATATAATTAACTAAATTACTAAACTAATATAATAATAAGATAGTAGATACTAAGAACTAAGCTAGTCTTTTAAGGTCCGGTCTATTTAATAAATAATCCTTTTATTCTATCTCTTTATAGAAGAAAGATAAAGATAAAATATAAGTTATAAGTTAGATAATAAATATATAAGCTATAAATAGAACTTAAAGTAGAGTTAAAAGCTAGAAACTTTTTCTTAAAAAAGAAGTATACTAGTAAAAGCTAACTAAGATCTATAAACTAACCCTCTTAGAGGTATTTATTAATAAAGATATATATATCGATCTCTAAACTTTTAAGACTATCTTTCTCTCTTAAGAAAAGAATATAAGTAAAGATAGTCTTAAGAAGAAGATTAATAAGTATACTAAGAAAGTTAAATTACTTAGAAAAGAAAATAGATTCTAAATCCTCTATTTAATAAATATAAAAGAATAGAAGGAACTTCTAGACTATAATATAGTCTAAGATATACTAGCTATCTAAAAAAGACCCGATCTAATTATTAATATTTTAATAGATAATAATCTTTATCTTATTATAGCTAAAAGACTAATAAATACTATAGAAGTAGGTATAATTAGTAGAAATACCTTTATAAATACTATAACTAATAAGTTTAACTAATTAGTTAAGAAAAGAGATAACTATAGAAGATAAGTTAAAAAACTCTAGAAAGAGCTCTAATAAGTCTAGAAAACTATAAGTAAGTAGTAGAGTTTAGAAGAAAATCTTAAGTAGTCCTTTCTTATAGCTATCTATACTAAGGTCGGACTTATAGTTCTCTCTTAATATAATTTTAAGTTTATTCTTAAGGCTTTACTATTATAGTATAATCCTAATAATAGATAAGATATAAAAGAGATAAGACTCTTCCTTATAATAATATAGCTAAATAGTCTAAATATTAGTTTCTAAAGAATCTCTTTTATTTATTATACTTCTCTTTAAACCTCTAGACTTCTAGAAAGATTCTAGTAGAATTTAATTTAGTATTTAACCTTCTAGTTAAGCTTCTTATAAAAGAAGTTAACTACTAAATTAATAATATTTCTAGATTTAATATAGATTTCTTTATTTAATAAAGACTATTATAAGTATCTATTAGATTTAAATATACTACCCTTTATTATAAAGAAAATAGAAAATACTTTTACTTTCTATTCTAATATCTACTCTACGAGATCTCTATTAGTCTTACTAGGATTTATAATTATTATCTTAGATAATAAAATATAAATCCTTATTTAGAAGGAAGATATTATAGAAAATTACTAAAGTAAATTCTTATAAATTTCTAACTTTTAAAAGACTATATTCTATCTTAACCCTATCTTATTTAAAAATAATAAAAAGTTTAAATTAAAGAACTAGCTTTATAATATAGAATAAAAACTTACTATTAATAAGAACTAATATATATAAGAAACCCCTTAATAGATAACTAAGATTTATTAAGTTTATATTATATTCTAACTAGTAGGTCTAATAAAAGACTATATTTAGATATAGCTAAATTTTAAAGAAAAAGAAGTAGACTTTATATTTAATATAAATCTATTAAAATATATTAAGAAATATTATAAAGATCTCTATATAAAGAAGAAGATAAAAGTTAAATTCTACTAATTATATATAAATATATTTAATAAAGTTAGTAACTTTATTAAAGATTTTAAGTATCTAGTAATAGAGGTCTATCTATCTTACTACTAGTAGAACGAAGAATTTATAGATAAACTCTACTTTAATTTAAAAAATAAGATAAATTTATTTAATAATAGTAATTCTATCTTTAGTAAGCTTTATAAATATATAACTTTAGTTAATAGAATACTACTTAAGAATAACTAGTACTAAAAGGTCTAACTTATCTAAAGTAATCGATTAGCTATCTCTAAGAGAAAGTAGTCGACTATAAGTAGGCCCTTCTCTAATAAGTTAGAAAAGAAGTCTATTATAAACTAAATATATACTATAGAATAATAATAAGAAGAGCTATCTAAGATTAAATCTATTATTAGCTTTAATATAAAATATAACGATTATAATTATAGTATAAATAATAATTAATATAGATAACTTTATTAGGAAGTTATATAATAGATTTATATTTTAGTAAGAATAGATTTAAGGATTACGTAATAGCTTAGTAGATTTATTAGAATAAAGCTATAGAGCTATAGCTTAGTAGATCTATAGGTATAGAGCTATAGATCTAAAAAAACTAAAATTAATATATAATAA
This sequence comes from Darksidea phi, assembly GCA_030770425.1. Classification (NCBI taxonomy): domain Eukaryota; kingdom Fungi; phylum Ascomycota; class Dothideomycetes; order Pleosporales; family Lentitheciaceae; genus Darksidea; species Darksidea phi. The sequence goes on along the minus strand of JASJFT010000160.1, from coordinate 51,107 downwards.
TTATAAATCTTCTAAATAGTCTTCTTTTCTTTATAGTTAATTTAAATCTAAAGTAATTCTTATCTATTAATATAATTAAACTATTATTTACTTATTTTTACTTCTTTATTTCTATCTTAAGTATAAACCCCTAAATAAGACTAAATAATCTATTAGACCTAGACCCTATTTAATACCTTAACTATCTAGTAGGTAGGAATAGCTAACTATAATAGTAGAAGAAGGAACCTAATAAAGTAGAGCGGTATAGCCGCTAACTTAGATCGAACCCTCTAAGATAGAAAGCTATTAAGAGTTTAGTTCCCTAGAAGGTAGTATAACTATAGAAAATTTTAAAAGGATTATTAAGAATTAATATATATTTAAGAAGAGAGAAGATATACTAGAAGCTTAACTTATAGAATTAATTATTTAACTTTAAAGATATATAAGTAAATCTTTAAAACTTAAAAAATTAGAAAAATTTAATAGAACGAGATTAAAGCTTAGAGGATTTCTAGTTAATATAATAATTTATCTTAATCTTAACTAAATAAAATTATCTATTAAGAGTAATAAAGTATTATTTATAGCTATCTAGTTTATAAAAAAGACTATTACCTAGTTTAAAATATATCTAAATAAATAACTATAACTACTAAAGGTTTAACGAAGTAATAAAATAAAGGCTATCTTTTTAAGTTATAAGTACTTTAAAAATAAGTTATATATTATCTTTAAAGATATTAATTTAGAAAGATTAATAGAATAAAAAATTATATATCTTAGGTAGATAAAATCTACTATAATTTATATATCTAAGTTTAAATAACTTACTATAAAGATTTAATAGAAAGAGATAACCTTTATATTATAATATTATAAAGGACTAAAAGACTATATCTATAACGAAATAATTTAAATAAAATAATCTTAGATTATAAGAGGACTAATTAAATAAGCTATTAAGATTAACGATAACCTCTATCTCTAAAATCTAGAAAGAAAGAAAAAGATTAGATTCTATAAAAAGAAGAAGAAAGAAAAATACTATAGACTAGAGGTAATAGTCCTAAAGACTAGTTTAGAATCTAAGAAAGAGAGATAGAACTCTAAGAAATAAGAGCTCTATAAAAAGTAAGTATACTTTAAATATAAAAAGTAGAGATATCTAGTAAAAGATTATAAATTAGATCTAAAAAAAGAAAAAACCTAATATACTTAGTAGAGTAAAAGGAATAGAATAGCTATAATATAGAAATATAATATTATATATTAGACGACTTATATATATAACTAGTATAAAATATACTATAAAGCTAAGTTAAATACTAGCTATTAGTTATAGAAATAGTAGATAGCTATAACTCGGGAGTCTTAGAAGAGAGTTTCGTTCTTACTAGAAGTATAAGAAGAAGTATCTAAGAAAGACTTATTTATAGAGTAAAAAGACTTTAATAATATCCTAAATATATTATTATAAATAGTTAATAATAGTAATAAGTTCTTAGAACTAGAAGAAGAAAATCTAGTTATTTTATATAAAAATACTAAATACCTATAGATAATTCGACCCTTAAAGAAAAAAATAGGACTAATACTAGAACTTAATATAACTTATATTTAAGTCTTAAGATTTATAGAGAAAACTATAATATTTATAATAATATAAGAGATCTATAAGAAATAGTCTAAATTTTATCTAATATATCGACTATTTAAAGATTTTAAATAATAGATTAAATAAAACTTTATTATAATAGATCTTATACTTAACTAAGAGACTTAAAAAGAAATATAATATATTATAAAAATAGTTAATAAAGAATAACTATAATATATAGTAATTAAAAGATAGATTTTTATACGAATAATCTTTATAAAATATAATAATAAAAAATATAAAATTAATCTAGAAGATAATCTATAATATAAAATAAGATATCTAGTATACTTTAAGATTATATAGATCTTATATATATAGAAGAAATACTAACTCTATAAGAAAGTAAAATAGAAAAATAATTACTATCTAGTAAAGAACTATAATAAAAGGATTATTTAAGTAGTTATACTAAAAGTAGTATATAAATAGTAATAATCTAAGAATTAGTAATAAAAGAGATATATAAAAATTATACTAGAGCTATTTCTACTATTAAACTATATCTTAGAAAGACTATAGTATAAATATTCGAAAAATAAATATCTAAAATATATTTAAACTAAGATTAATATAAAATATTAGTCTAAGAAAATAAGAATCTAAGAAATTAGAGGATAGGATTATATATATATCTAAGAAACCTACTAGAGAAGAATAATTACTATTTTAATCGATAGTAAAGCTATAAGGAACTTTATTAATAAGGACTTTATCTAATAAAAGAAGATTTCTTAATAGAAAAAATAATACCCTAGTATTATATATACTATTAAAGGAGAACTCTTTAATAAATCTATAATATACGAAACTAAAGATAAGCTTAGCCTATATAACTAGAAGAAGGAAAATAAGATACTCGATATTATTAAAATATTAGAGGACTAAGATATAATCTTAGAGATATTATAGCTATAAGAAGCTAACTCTTATATTAGATAGATAAACTAGTAAATAATATTTCTATAAAGAGCTAATATAACTAAAGAAGAAGATTATAGTATCCTAGAATATTATAAGAAATAAAAAGAGTTATTTTAAGAATTTAAGAAAAGTTTATCTTAGTACTAGTCCTAGAACTATATAATTCTACTTTAAAAAGGGAAGACCCTAGGATTTAAACTAATCTATAAATTAATAGAGTATAAAGAAACTATTATAATAAAATATCTTAAAGAAAATCTTATAAAGAGATATATTTAATATTTAAATTTATCTATAGAATACCTAATTCTCTTTATATTTAAGAAAGGTACTATAGAACTATAGTTATATATTAATTACCAAATACTTAATAATATTATAATTAAGAACTAATACCTCTTATCTCTAATATTAGAAATATAGAACTAACTAAGAAAAGCTAAATAGTTTATATAACTAGATATCCGAAATATATACTACTAGATTAGAATTAAAAAAGATAAAGAATAGAAAATAGCTTTTAGAATTAAGAAAGAACTATATAAATACTAAGTAATACCTTTTAGACTTACTAACGTACCCGTAATATTCTAAAAATAAATTAATAATATTTTATAAAATTATCTTAACTAGTTTATAATAGTATATCTTAATAATATTCTAATTTACTTCGAGATAAAAGAAGAATATAAAGAATATATAAAGAAGATTTTATAGATACTTAAAAAAGTATAATTATATCTTTATCTATAAAAATATAAATTCTATATATAAGAAATAAAGTTTCTAAGATTTATTATTAAATTAGGAGAAATTAAAGTAGATCTATAATAAATCGAGAAGGTTAAAGAATAGTCGATATCTAAGAATCTTAAGAAGTTATAATTATTCCTAGAATTTTATAACTTTTACTAAAAACTAATACTATAATAGAGTATAATAATAGTACTACTTATATAACTTATAAGAAAAGATTAACCCTTTAAATAAAAAGAGAAATACTAATAAGCTTTTAAGAAGATTAAAAAATAGTTTACTAAGAAATCTATAATTAAGATATATAATTCTAAAAAATTATTAATTACTAAGATAGATATATTAGACTATATAATAGAAGTAGTATTACTATAGAAAGATAATAAAGATAATTTAAGACTAGTATACTACTTCTTATAGAAAATATTACTAGTTAAACTTAACTATAATATTTATAATAAAGAGTTATTAATAATTATTAAAGTTTTAAAGGAATAAAGATCTAATTTATAAGAATTTAAATATCCTATTATAATTTATATAGATTATAAGAATCTAATAAGATTTTTAATAAATAAATCTCTAATTAGAAGATAAATATAATAGGTATAAATTCTTATAATCTACGATATTAAGATCGTATATACTAAGAAATTAGAAAATAAATAAGTAAATATACTTAGTAGAAGACCTAACTACTAAGAAATAGAAAAATCTAGTATAACTATTCTTAAGTTAGAAGTAGACGGAACGATTATTTATAACCGTCTAAAGCTAGTAGGAATATAAGAAATAGTACTTAAATTAGAAGAAAATAAATAGATCTAATAGATTTATATAGCTACTATAGAAGTAATAGATAAATAAAATAAATCTAAGAAGTAATTTAAAAGAAGAATAAAATTATTTATATATTCTAAAAAGCCTATATATTTAAGATAATAAGAAAAGAATTTATTAGATAATACTATAAGATACTAGTATATAGATACTAAGGAGTAGAGAAAACTCTTAAATAACTAATAAGAATATACTATTTTCTATATATAAGATAACTAGTAATATAAGTTCTTATAAAATATATAAACTACTATTATAATAAATATACTAGATATATACCCTACGAAATACTATAATTAATAAAAAATATAAAAAGATTATAGAAGATTATAACTATAGACTTTATTATATAATTACTACGTTCTAAGGAACTAATAATAGAAGTATTTTATAATACTATACTAGTAGTAGTAGATAAGTTTATAAAATATATTTACTTTATTCTATATATAGATAAGAGAAATATAGTAGAATAACTTATTTATACCTTACTAAGATATATATTTAGTAAATATAAAATACTAGATAAAATAATCTTAGATAAAGATATTAAGTTTATAGTAAAGTTTTAGTAAACTCTTATAACTAAATTAGAAACTAAGTATAATATATTAACTATATACTATCTATAGACGGATAGACTAATAGAATAAATAAATTAAATAGTAGAATAATATCTTAGATATTATCTAAACTATTACTAGAATAATTAGATTATATTTTTATCTATAGTATAATTTATATATAATAGTTTATAATATAGTATAATAAAGATAATACCTTTCTTTATAAACTATAGAATTAAACTAGAAATATATAAGAAACCTAGATAACTTTAATCCTATAGCTAGAATAGAAAAGAAATAGTAAAAATTATTCTATAAATATACTAATAGCTTAAGAAAGATATAGAATTCCTTTAAAATAGAATAAATAAGTACTATAATAAGAAGTAAAAGAAAGTATCTACTTTTAAAGAGAAAGAAAAGATATAATTACTATAAAAGAATATTAAGAGTAAGTAGCTTAATAGTAAACTAGACTATACTAAGATTAAATTTTATAAGATTAAAAAATAAATCTTATCTATAAATTATTAACTAAAATTACCTTTATAAATAAAAATCTATTCTATATTCTATATTAACTTATTAAAAAAAGTATTATAGAATACTAAACTAGTAATATATAAAGTAGATATATATAGAGAAGATAATAAAGAATAAAAAGTAAAAGAGATTCTAGATAATAATATTAGAAATAGAAAAAACTACTATCTAATTAAATAGTAAGAAATAGATAAAAAAGAAAATTTATAAAAATAAATCTAGAAATCTAAAGATAATCTTAATTATTTTAAGAAGCTTATAAAGTACTAAAACTATAACTTTAAAGAAAATTTAAAGATAAGATAAGTTTATCTTATAATAAGTTAAGAAGATTAGTATTAACTATAATATAATAAAAGATATTTAATAAATTAAAAGAAGTAATATTATTTATAATATTATAAGTAATATTTAAAGTAGTTAAAGAGATCTTTAGATTCTTCTACTACTCTAGTTACTAAAGCTCTACCTCCTCTTTATCTAGCTTAGCTTCTAGTACTTAGAATTATACCGTTAACTTTTTATAAAAAACTACCTTCTACTTCTCTAAATAATATACTTATATTTAAACCTCTACTAGCTTATTAAGAAGCTTATTTTAAGCTTTTTAAATCTCCTCTAGTTATTATTAAAGTTTCTCTTCTATATAGTCGATAGATCTTATTAATAGTAATAAATCCTAATATATAAGTTTTACTACTTAATATAAATAAATCTTCTAATAATAAAATACTAGATATATAATAAGAATCTCGTATATTAATATAAATATATATCTTATAATATCTATTATCTTTAGATAAAATAATATATAATATTCCTAACTATAAATAATAACTATAGAGAAATATTTTAGAGCTATAATAAAGAATTTTATTAGTAAGAGTAATATATTTTTAAGTTTTATATAATACTATAATAAATAATAATAGCCTTTTAAGATAGGGTTCTAATACTAATATAGTTAAATACTAGATCTAGAATAATCTCTAAGCTAAAGGTTTAGAGAGGGGAGATAGTATTATAAATTAAATATATACTATAGAATAATAGTAAGAAGAACTACCTAAGATTAAATTTATTACTAGCTCTAATATAGAATACGATAATTATAACTATAGTATAAATAATAATTAGTATAGATAACTTTATTAGGAAGTTATATAATAGATTTATATCTTAATAAAAATAGATCTAAGGGTTATATAATAGCTTAGTAGATCTATTAGAATAGAGCTATAGAGCTATAGCTTAGTAGATCTATAGATATAGAGTTATAGATCTAAGAAAACTAAAATTAATATATAATAATTATAAATCTTCTAGATAGTCTTCTTTTCTTTATAGTTAATTTAAATCTAGATTAATCCTTATCTATTAATATAATTAAACTATTACCTATCTATTTCTACTTCTTCGTTCCTATCTTAAGTATAAACCTCTAAATAAGGCTAAATAACCTATTAGACCTAGACTCTATTTAATAAAGTCTATTTATTTTAAAGACGTATTTAAGCTTTATAATTACTCTTTTAAGAAGTATAAGAAATAAGACTATTACTTTAATTATAGGAAAAGAAATAAGTAATAAGACTATTCTAACTATATTATATATTAAGTAATATAGAATACTATAAAAGTAAAAGTTAATATTATCTTTTTAGATAATTCTAAAGAAGAAGCTTATTTAGACTTTTTATATAAAGAGAAAAGTAATTTAAAGTATAACTCTAACGTCTTCTTTATAGTATTAAAAAATAAAAGCTATTAAAAGAGGACTTCTCCCTAGTAGTTTATATAAAAGTAATTAAATCCCTTAATTATTAATAGCTTATTAAGATATCGTAGCTTATTAATTTAAAATTATTTATACTTTCTATTTAACTTATAGTAAATAGTCTAGTTATATAACTAAGGAGATTAATAGATAATAGTACTAGTATATATCTATTAATCTACTCTAAATATTTAAAAGTAGTAAAGAAAAAACTAAAGCTCGTCTTTTATTAACTAAAGAAACTAATCCCTCTTAATAAGTTTAATAGAAAATATAGTTATTTAGTTAATATAGCTATCTAAGCTAATTTATTAATCTAGAGAAAGAATATATCTATTTAATTTCTCTTCTATAAGCTTAGATACTATAATATAATATTTAAAAGAAAATTCTTTAAGTAAATCTAATTCTTAATTAACTATTATAATTAAACTTTATACTAGCTAGATAATACTTTAAAGTAAATAAAATATAATTTAACTATTATAGGAAAGCTAGATTCGAAGCTAGAGCTAGAATACTAAAATAATACTTTATATTATAATAATCTAATTAATTAATAAGTTAAAGTATAGAAGAAGATCTACTTACTTAAAAAGAATTTAATACTTAGTTTAGAGATTCCTATTAAAGCTTTTATAATTCTTTAAGAAGAGACCTATAAGCTTACTAAAGCCTTATTATAAATAATAAAGGACTAGTAAACTACTTCTAAGAAAATATAAAGAAATATAGATAGTAATACTAATAATAGTTTAAGAAATACTAAATCTAAGAAAAGCTAATAAGGTTATTAAAAAAATAATAAAAAGAAAAAGAAAGTAATACCTATCCCTAATAATCTACTAGAATAGATTATTAGTAATAAGTTTAATATATATTTTCTTAAATCTTTTAATATATAGAAGCTCGTAGATAAGAAAAAGATTATACTAAAAGCTACTAGTTTATATAAAGTTAACTTATTAATTAGAAATAGATAATTAAAAGACTTAGTAGAATAGAATATATAAGATATAATAGTAGAGAAGCTTCTTTATAAAGATTATATAGAGGTTATTCTAGATTATTTTTTAAAAGTTAACTTAAATAAGCTCTCTTTTAAAAGGAAGAATATCGACTATAAAATTATTCTTAAGAATAATATAAGTAAGTTTAGTATAAGTTTATTTTATAATATATCCCTTAAATATCTAAAGTTTATAAGGAATAAAGGAATTCCTAAGAAGTAACCTTTAATAGGTTATTTCCTATTTAGGTTTAGCCTATATTACTAAGCTATTATTATAGCTAGATTCTATAGGTTATTCCGAGTAGAATGGTATATAGCTCATTTAAATTGGACTAATATTGAGCTAGATATTGGAGGATAAAGTTATTAGTAATTAGGTTAATTCTAGAAGATTCTAGTAACTACTAGACTAGCTAGTATTACTAATAAGTATTAGAAATACTTGTTTTCTAATACTTATATAATACTTACTAAGCTATTCTAGAATATTCTATTACTAATCAAGATTAGTAATAGATTTCTTGGCTAATAGTATATAAGGAGGATAACCTTCGTTGGATAGTTAGCTCTATAACCTAATAACCTAGTTTGTTAATAATTTAATATATATACTATTATATATTATCTTATTACCTTTTTACCTTATTTAGTTATACTTTCGCCCTCCTAAATACTATTTATAGTATTCTATTAGGTTCTACTATAAATAGGAAGAAAGCTAAGCTTAATAAGCGCCCCCCGTTTATATAAGCTACCCCTTTCTTTATAAAGTTACTAAAAGCTTACTTAGAAAAGTACTTAAAAAAGAACTTTATTATAACTAGTAATACTAATTTTATTTTATTTATTCTATTTACTAAGAAGCTAAAAGGGAGATAGAGATTCTATATTAATTACTAGAAAATTAATATAATTATAAAGAAGAATATTATAACTATTTTCTTAATTAAAGAAATATTAATATAACTTTTTAAAATAAAGGTATTTACTAAGTTAAACGTATATTAAATCTTCTATTATATTAGACTAAATCCTAATATAAAAGATCTTATAACTTTTAAAATATAATATAAAAATTATAAATATTATATTTTATCTTTTAGACTATATAATAAACTAGTAATCTTTTAGTATTATATTAATTAAGTACTTAAGAATAAAATTAATAAGATCTATACTACCTATATAAACGATATTTTAATCTACTTAAAAGACCCTCTTAAGTATAAAAAATATATAAGTAAAATTCTAAATAAGCTTAAAAAGACTAGATTATAAATTAATATTAAAAAGAGTAAGTTTATAGTTATTAAGATAAAGTTCTTAGATTTTATTATTAGTACTAAAGAAATCTATATAGACCCTAATAAGATAATAGCTATTAAAAATTAAAAAGAATCTATAATTCTAAAAGGACTATAAACTTATTTAAACTTCTATAATTACTACTATAGGTAGCTAAAAGATTATAGTTACGTAGTCTATTCGCTTATCTAATTATTATAAAAGAGAAAATTCTATATCTTTAGACCTAAAGAGTAAGCTATATTTAAGAAAAGTAAGATATTATTATACTTAAATATTATTATAAGATATTACTTACCCTATTATAGAATCTATATAGAAACTAATATAAGTAATAATATTCTAGTAGATATCTTTATATAGCTTTAAGATAATAAAACTTAGTAATTTATAATCTACTTTATAAAGATAATAAAGTCTATAAAAATAAACTATAAGATTTATAATAAGAAGATACTTATAATTATAAAAGAATTAAACGAATAGAGGACTTAATTTATAAAGTTATAATTAAATAAATCCTTTTAAGTTATTATTAATTACTAAATACTAAAGTACTTCTTAATTAAGTATAAATTAATCCTATAATAGACTTATTAGGTCGAGAAGCTTATAGACTATTACTATACTATTTATTATTATTTTAGAACTATTAATATTATTATAAATATCTTCTTTTAAAAATAAAAGAAGTTAAAAACTTAGAAGAAAAAAGATAAAGTTACTAAAACTTATATCTTTATTCCCTTTAGATAGACCTCTACTATAATAGCTATCTTAATAACTACTACTAATACCTAGGACTTTAAGTATAAAATTAAAGCTTATTCTTATCTACTTCTTAACTATATATTTTATAAAAATTATATATATATTATACTTAAACTAGAGTAAAAATTAGTTTATTAAAAATAAAAGTATCTATTTTTAATTCTATCTAGACTTCTTCTTTAAAAAGAGAAGTTAATAGTATCTAAAGTAGAGTTTTTTAAGATTTACTTTATCTAAGTAGTATATACTATATAGATTACTACTTATCTAAATATAAAGAAAACTATTAGACTTTTAAAAGACCTATACTATTAAAGTATAATAAATAAGAATATAAAATATTATATAAAGAATTATAAGTAGTATTAATAGAGTTATAAGTCTTAAGATAAAATTCTAAGTCTTCTTAAACTATTTTCTATATTTAAGAGGGTATAAAAAAATATTTTTATAAACTTTAAAAACTTTTTAAAGGACTATAAGAGATATAATAATATATTTATAGTAATATATAGATTATTAAAATATACTTTTTTATTACTTTACTTTAAGACTACTACTATTAAAGATATAATTACTCTCTACTATATATATATATAGCGAGTTTTTAGTCCCCTATATACTATAGTCTTAGATTAAGATCTATAGTTTATATTAAACTTTATAAAAAAATTATATAGATTTATAAGAATTAGTTAGTTATTATTTATAATCTACTATCTATAAACTAATAGTAATATAGAAGTTTTTAATTAATAGTTAGACTAATAATTATACCCCTTTATAAACTTCTATTAGAATTATTACGGCCTATTTTCTAGGTAACCTAGTTATTTTACTTATTTCCTATTTTAGTTAGTAGATTAGGTAATCCTAAGGATTAGTTTAATAGTTAGTTAGTTTATTTAGTACGCTAAGTCCTATTTAGGTATAAGAACCCTCTATTCTTATACCCTTATAGTACTATCTTAGGATAGCTTTAATATACCGATTCTACTATTAGTTAATTAGAAGACTACCTTAGCTATTATAACTCCTAGTTAATTATATTTAGTCCTAGGGTCTTATATTATCCTAAGATTTCTAACTTTTAACTAGAGATAGCGGCTAAATATTAACTCCCCTAAAATCCCTAGAGTTCTATAGTACTTAGGGTAGATAGCGCGTAGTACTTTCTTAGATAAGTCTTAAAACTAACTACTTCGAGCCCTAATATTACTAGAATACCTAGTACTTCCCTTAGAGAGAAGGAACCTATAAAAGTATTATATAGGGTTAAGCCTATATCCTAAACCCTATAACTAACTTATCTTTATATAATTAACTAAATTATTAAATTAATATAATAATAAGATAATAGACTTCCTAAACTAAGTAGGCCCTTTAAAGCTATCTTCCCGTAAGACCTCCCTATAGAAGAAAGATAAAGAAAAGAAAAAGGCTTTAAGCTAAGCTCTAAGTAAGATAAGAAGTATACGAGCTTAAACTAAGTCTTAAAGCTAGGCTAGAAGTAAGATATCCTTTCTTAAAGAGAAAGTATACTAATAAAAGTTAACTAAAATCTATAAACTAATCTCTTTAGAAGTATTTATTAATAAAAATACGTATATTAACCCCTAGATTCTTAAAACTATCTTTCCTCCTTAAGAGAAGAGTATAAGTAAAGATAATCTTAAAGAAAAGATTAATAAATATACTAAGAGGGTTAAATTACTCTAAGGAGAAAATAGACCCTAAATCCTCTACCTAACGAATACTAAAGAATAGAAAGAACTTCTAGACTATAATATAGTCTAAGATATACTAGCTATCTAAAAGAGATCTAATCTAATTACTAATATTCTAATAGATAATAGTCTCTATCTTATTATAGTTAAAAGACTAGTATATATTATAGAAGTAGATATAGTTAATAGAAATATCTTTATAAATATTATAGCTAATAAGTTTAACTAATTAGTTAAGAAAAGGAATAATTATAAAAGATAAGTTAAAAAGTTATAAAAAGAGCTCTAATAAGCCTAGAAAACTATAAATAGATAATAGAATTTAAAGGAAGACCTTAAGTAGTCCTCCCCCGTAGCTACCTATACTAAGGTTAGACTCGTAGTCCTCTCTTAGTATAACCCTAAGTCTATTCTTAAGACTCTACTATTATAGTATAATCCTAATAATAGATAAGATATAAAAGAGATAAGACTTCTCCCTATAATAATATAACTAAATAGTCTAAATATCGACCCCTAAAGGACCCCTCTTATTTATTATACCCTACTTTAAACTCCCGGGCTCCTAGGAAAGTTCTAGTAGAATTTAGTCTAGTATTTAATCTTTTAATTAAGTTTCTTACGAAAAGAGTTAACTACTAAACTAATTATATTTCTAGATTTAATATAGACTTCTCTATTTAATAAGAACTATTATAAGTATCTATTAGATTTAAATATATTACTCTTTACTATAGAGAAAATAGAAAATACTTCTACTCTCTACCCTAGCGCCCTTTCTATAAGATCTCTATTAGTCTTATTAGGATTCGTAACTATTACCTTAGGTAACGAAATATAGATTCTTATTTAAGAGAAGAATATTATAAAAAACTATTAAAGTAAATTCCTATAAATCTTTAACTTCTAGAAGACTATATTCTACCTTAACCCCGTCTTATTTAAAAATAATAGAGAGTCTAAGCTAAAGAACTAGCTCTATAATATAGAATAGAAACTTATTATTAATAAGGACTAGTATATATAAGAAACCCTCTAGTAAATAGCTAAAATCTATTAAGTCTATATTATATCCCGACTAGTAGGCCTAGTAAAAGACTATATTCGAATATAATTAAATTCTAGAAAAGAAGAAGTAGACTTTATATCTAATATAGATCTACTAAAATATATTAAGAAATATTATAAAGACCTCTATATAAAGAAGAAGGTAAAAGTTAAATTTTACTAACTATATATAAATATATTTAGTAAAGTTAATAACTTTATTAAGAATTTTAAGCGCCTAGTAATAGAGATCTATCTACCTTACTACTAATAGAACGAAGAATTCGTAGATAAGCTTTACTTTAAGTTAAGAAATAAGATAAATCTATTTAATAATAGTAATTCTATCTTTAGTAAGCTCTATAAATATATAACTTTAATTAATAAGATACTACTTAAGAATAACTAGTACTAAAAGGCCCGGCTCGCCTAAAGTAACTAATTAATTATCTTTAAGAGAAAGTAGCCGACTATAAGTAGGCCCTTCTTTAATAAGTTAGAAAAGAAGTCTATTTATTTTAAAAATACCCTTAAGCTTTATAACTACTCTTTTAAGAAGTATAAAAAGTAAAACTATTACTTTAATTATAAGAAAAGAAATAAATAGTAAAACTACCTTAACTATATTATATATAAAGTAATATAGAATACCGTAAAAGTAGAAGTTAATACTATCTTTTTTAATAATTTTAAGAAAGGAGCTTACTTAGACTCTTTATATAAAGAGAAAAGTAGTTTAAAGTATAACTCTAATATCTTCTTTATAGTATTAAAAAATAAAAGCTATTAAGAAAGAGCTCCTCCCTAGTAGTCTATATAGGAGTAATTAAATCTCTTAATTATTAACGGCTTATTAAGATATTATAGCTTATTAATTCGAAATTATTTATACTTTCTATTTAACTTATAGTAAATAGCCTAGCTATATAACTAAGGGAATTAGTAGATAGTAGTACTAGTATATACCTATTAATCTACTCTAAATATTTAAAGATAGTAAAGAAAAAGCTAAAACCTATCTTCTATTAACTAAAGAAACTAATCCTTCTTAATAGATTTAATAAGAAATATAATTACTTAGTTAATATAACTATTTAAGCTAATTTATTAATCTAGGAAAAGAATATATCTATTTAGTTTCTCTTTTATAAGCTTAGGTACTATAATATAATACTTAAAAGAAAATTCTTTAAGTAAATTTAGTTCTTAATTAACTATTATAATTAGACTTTATACTAGCTAGATAATACTCTAAAGTAGATAAAATATAACCTAATTATTATAGAAAAGCCGGATTTAAAGCTAGAGTTAAAATACTAGAATAATACTTTATATTATAATAATCTAATTAATTAATAAGTTAAAGTATAGAAGAAGGTCTATTTACTTAAAAAGAATCTAATACTTAGTTTAAAGATTCCTATTAAAGCTCTTATAATCTCCTAAAAGGAGGTCTATAAGTCTACTAAAATCCTATTATAGATAATAAAGAACTAGTAAACTACTTCTAAGAAAATATAAAGAAATATAAATAATAATACTAATAGTAGTTTAAAAGATACTAAATTTAAAAAAAGCTAATAAAATTATCGAAAAAATAATAAAAAGAAAAAAAAAGTAATATCTATTTCTAACGATCTACTAGGGTAGGCTATTAGTAATAAGTTTAATATATATTTTCTTAAATCTTCTAAGATATAGAAGCTTATAGATAAGAAAGAAGTTATACTAAAAGCTACTAGTCTATATAAAGTTAACTTATTAATTAAAAATAGATAATTAAAAGACTTAGTAGAAGACTTAATAAAATAGAATATATAAGATATAATAATAAAAAAGCTTCCTTATAAAGGTTATATAGAAACTACTCTAGACTACTTCTTTAAGGTCGACTTAGATAAGCTACCTTTTAAAAGAAAGAGTATTAACTATAAAATTACTCTTAAAGATAATATAAGTAAGCTTAGTATAAGTCTACTTTATAATATATCTCTTAAATACCTAAAGTTATTAAAAGCTTACTTAGAAGAGTACCTAAAAAAGAGCTTTATTATAATTAATAATACTAACTTTATCTTACCCGTCCTATTTACTAAGAAGCTAGAAGAGGGGTAGAGATTCTATATTAACTATCGAAAAATTAATATAGTTATAAAGAAAGATATTATAGCTATTCTCTTAATTAAGAAGATACTAATATAACTCTTTAAAGTAAAAGTTTTTACTAAGCTAGACGTACGTTAAATCTTTTATTATATTAGATTAAATCTTAATATAAAAGATCTTATAACTTTTAAAATATAATATAAGAATTATAAATATTATATTCTATCTTTTAAACTATATAATAGACTAGTAACCTTTTAGCGCTATATTAATTAAGTACTTAAGAATAAAATTAATAAGATCTATACTATTTATATAAATAATATTTTAATCTACTTAGAAGACCCTCTTAAGTACGAGAAATATATAAGTAAAATCCTAAATAAGCTTAAGAAGACTAGACTATAGATTAATATTAAAAAGAGTAAGTTTATAATTACTAAGGTAAAGTTTTTAAATTTTATTATTAATATTAAAGGGATTTATATAGACCTTAATAAGATAATAATTATTAGAGACTAGAAGAAATCTATAACCCTAAAAGGGCTATAAGCTTATCTAGGCTTCTATAACTACTACTATAAGTAGCTAAAAAACTACGATTATATAATCTACCCGCTTACCTAACTACTATAAAAGGGAAAATTTCGTACCTTTAGGCCTAAAGAGTAAGTTATATTTAAGAAAAATAAGATATTATTATATTTAGACGTTATTATAAGATATTACTTATTCTATTATAGGACCTATATAGAAACCGACGTAAATAATAACGTTTTAGTAGATATCTTTATATAGCTTTAAGATAATAGAACTTAATAACCTATAGTCTACTTTACGAAGATAATAAAGTTTATAGAAATAAACTATAAGATCTATAATAAAGAGATACTCGTAGTTATAAGGGATTTAAATAAATAAAAGACTTAGCTTATAAGATTATAATTAAATAAACCCTTTTAAGTTATTACTAATTATTAGATATTAGAGTATTTCTCGACTAAGTACGAATTAATTTTATAATAGATTTATTAGGCCGAGAAGCTTATAGATTATTACTATACTATTTATTATTACTTTAGGACTACTAATATTATTATAAATATCCTCTTTCGAAAATAAAAGAAGTTAAAAACTTAAAAGAAAAAAGATAAAGCTATTAGGACTTATATTTTTATCTCCTCTAAATAGATCTCCGCTATAATAGCTATCTTAATAACTACTATTAATATCTAGGATCTCGAGTATAAAACTAAAGCTTATTCTTATTTACTTCTTAATTATATACTTTATAAAAATTATATATATATTATACTCGAATTAGAGTAAGAATTAGTCTATTAAGGATATAAGTATCTATTTCTAACCCTATCTAGGCTTCTTCTCTAAAAAGAGAAGTTAGTAGTATCTAAAGTAGAGTTCCTTAAGACCTATTTTATCTAGGTAGTATATATTATATAGATTACTACTTATCTAGATATAAAGAAAACTATTAGACTTCTAAGAGATCTATACTATTAGGGTATAATAAATAAGAATATAAAATATTATATAAGAAATTATAAGTAGTACTAATAGAGTTATAAATCTTAAGATAAGACTTTAGGTCTTCTTAAATTACTCCCTATACCTAAAAGGATATAGAAAGATATCTTTATAGACTTTAAAAACTTTTTAAAGAACTATAAGGAATATAATAATATATTTATAGTAATATATAAATTATTAAAATATACTTTCTTATTATTTTACTTTAAAACTACTACTATTAAAGATATAGCTACTCTTTATTATATATATATATAGTAAGTCTTTAGTCCCCTACGTACTATAGTCTTAGATTAAGGTCTATAGTTTATATTAGACTTTATAAAAGAATTATATAGACTTATAAAAATTAACTAGTTATTATCTATAGTCTACTACCTATAGACTAATAGTAATACGGAAGTTTTTAATTAATAGTTAAACTAATAATTATACTTCTTTATAAACTTCTATTAGGATAACTAGTTCGACCTTCTACCTAATATAGACTAAGTCTAGGTAATTCTTCTATATAATATAATAGGATTTTTCCTATTTAAGATCGAATTTAGCTATAAGACTTATTACTACTAAGATTAATAAGAATATATTTATAAATCCTTTAAATTATCGGACGATATAACTATATAGGTAGTTTAAGAATTCGTAAAAATCTAAGTTAATATAGTCTAATAGGTTCGCGACTATACTTAAGCTAATATTATAGTAGTTTAGAAAGCCTAGAGCTAATAAGTTAATAAAAAATACCGTCTCCTAGATTTTAATATAGGAGATTAAGTCTATATTATACCTAAGGGATTTACTATCTTAAGACTAAGTCTAAAATTAGACTAGTAAATATATAAATCTTATCTTATTATTAGCTAAAGATATAGCTTTTATATAGTCTAGTTACCCTTTTATATAAAGATATATAATATCTTCTATATAAATAGATTATATAAAGCTATATAAGATCTATTATTTAGTTAAGTACTTCTTAAAGAGCTAGTTATAGAAGTAAACGGGTATCCTAAATAGTTAGTAGTCTATATTCTTAATAGCCGAATCGTTTATAGTAAGCTCTACTATTAAATAGAATAGATAGGCTACGATCTAGACCTAATTTATTACTTAGTAAGTAATTTTATAAATATAGTTTAAAAAGTAAAAGAGTTCTATAATAAGTACTTTAATAAGCTAAACCTATCTAAACGGCTAGTTTAGTAGCTAGAAGCCGCGCTATAAGATAAGTTCCTTAGCCCCTAGTTAGAAGATAAGGCGCTAGTTAAGATAGGAATCTAGAAAAATCGTCGATACTAAGTATAGACCCCTACCCTTTATAGCCCGCCGAAATAAGTAGTATAATACTTAGAGCTTAGGGTAATTACCCCTAGGTTTAGAATATCTCCTCTTTATAGCCTATTAAAATAGATAGTATAATACCTAGAGCCTATAGTAACTACTTCTAAGCTTAGAGTACCCCCCCGTAGCCTCGCTTTACTATAAATAGAAATATAGAAGGAGTAAACCTTATCTTTTAGTAGGGTTATATATATATAACTTTTAAATAATATAAAAAACTAAATTACTAGCGTCCTCTTATATATTCTATAATATCCTTTAGATATACTAAGCGCGTTATATAGTATATATATTAAAAAAATATTTTTTAGACGATAATTTATATAGTAAAATAAGTAGATATACGTAGGACTATATAATATTAATATACTTTAAGAATAATCTAGAGGATATTAATTAAATTATTTTTCGAGTAGAGAGTAATAGATATAGGTACCTATCTACCTCCTCTACCTTTCCTTCCCTTCTTCCTCTAAAAGCGTTTTTTCTTAATTATTCGTTTACTAGGCCCTTAAGGATAAGGCCTTATTTTAGAAGAGAGATAATATTACGGCTCGTTTCCTAGATAATCTAGTTATTTTACTTATTTCCTATTTTAGTTAGTAGATTAGGTAATCCCGAGGATTAGCCTAATAGTTAGTTAGTTTATTTAGCGCGCTAAGTCCTATTCGGGTATAAGAACTCTCTATTTTTATATCCTTATAGCGCTATCTTAGAATAGCTTTAATATACCGATTCTACTATTAGTTAATTAGAAGGCTACCTTAGCTATTATAACTTCTAGTTAATTATACTTAGTCCTAGGGTCTTATAAGAATAACTAGTCCGATTTTCTATCTAGTATAGACTAGACTTAGATAATTCTTTTATATAATATAATAGGATTTTTTCTATTTAAGATTAAATTTAGTTATAAGATCTATTACTATTAGAATTAATAAGAATATATTTATAAACTTTCTAAATTACTAAATAATATAACTATATAAGTAGTTTAAGAGTTTATAAAAATCTAAGCTAATATAATCTAATAGGTTTATAATTACGTCTAAGTTAATATTATAATAGTTTAGAAAGCTTAGAGCTAATAAACTAATAAGAAATACTATCTTTTAAATTTTAATATAGAAGATTAAGTCTATATTATATCTAAAAAATTTATTATCTTAAGACTAAGTCTAAAATTAGACTAGTAGATATATAGATTTTATCTTATTATTAACTAAAGATATAGCTTCTATATAGTCTAGTTATCCTCTTATATAAAGATATATAATATTTTCTATATAAATAGATTATATAAAGCTATATAAGATCTATTATTTAGTTAAGTACTCTTTAAAGAACTAGTTATAAAAGTAAATAGGTATTCTAAGTAGCTAGTAGTTTATATTCTTAATAACTAGATCGTTTATAATAAGCTCTACTATTAAATAGAATAGATAGGTTATAACCTAGATCTAATCTATTACCTAGTAAGTAATTTTATAAATATAGTCTAAAAAGTAAAAGAGTTTTATAATAAGTATTTTAATAAGCTAGATCTATCTAAACGACTAGTCTAGTAGCTAAAAGCTATATTATAAGATAAGTTCCTTAGCCTCTAGTTAAAAGATAAGGTACTAGTTAAGATAGAAATCTAGAAAAATTACTAGTACTAAGTATAGACCCCTATTCTTTATAGTCTACTAAAATAAATAGTATAATATTTAAAGCTTATAATAATTACTTCTAAGCTTAGAATATCTCTTCTTTATAGTCTATTAAAATAGGTAGTATAATATCTAAAGTCTATAATAACTACCTCTAAGTTTAAAGTATTCCTCTATAGTCTTACTTTACTATAGGTAAAAATATAAAAGAAGTAAGTCTTACTTTCTAATAGAACTATATATATATAACTTCTAGGTAATATAGAAAATTAAGTTATTAATATTCTCTTATATATTCTATAATATTCTTTAGATATACTAAGCGTATTATATAATATATATATTAAAATTTTTTTTTTTAAATATTAATTTATATAGTAAAATAAATAGATATATATAGGACTATATAATATTAATATACTTTAAGAATAATCTAAAGAGTACTAGTTAAATCGTTTTTTAAGTAGAAAGTAATAGATATAGGTATCTACCTACTCTCTTTACTCTTCCCCTCTTCTCTCTCTCTAAAAAGTATTTTTTCTTAATTATTTATTTATTAGACCCTTAAGAATAAGGTCTTATTCTAGAAGAAAGATAATATTATAGTCTATTTCCTAGATAACCTAGTTATTTTACCTATTTTCTATTTTAGTTAGTAGATTAGGTAATCCTAAGGATTAGTCTAATAGTTAGTTAGCTTATTTAGTATACTAAGCTCTATTTAGGTATAAGAACCCCCTATTCTTATACCCTTATAGTATTATCTTAGAATAGCTTTAATATACTAATTCTACTATTAGTTAATTAGAAGGCTATCTTAGCTATTATAACTCCTAGTTAATTATACTTAATTCTAAGGTATTATAGTAAGGAATTAGGGTAAATTATTATAAGAGAAAGAAGTAAGAACTATAGTTAATTATAATAGCTCTATATAAAAGTAGCTTATATAGAATAGAATATAATATAATAGCTAGAAGTAGTTATATAAGTTAACCTAGTATATAAGCTAGTCTAATATACCCCTCTATTCTAAAAGAATAGTAAAAGGGTATAAAATATTAAGAAGTAATAAAAAGATAGGTAAAAAGAGTATAAGTAATTAGGAGGGGGTTCGTTTAACGCTTCTCTACCCCCCTAGTTCTAACGAATTAGAAGTAATAATTAAAAAGAAAGTAAAAAGATAGTATTCTATATAGGAATTAAACTCGTATAAAAATAAGATCCTCTATTCTAGACCTTCCTACTTCTCTATATAAATTTCTAAAGTTATAGTATTTAGAGAGGTTATCTATAAATTAATTTATAATAATAGTTTAGAATATATAGTATATCCAAAGGTATTAGTATAAGCTTTAATATCGCGGAGTAAATAGCTTAGGGACTAAGTATAATTAGAGATTTCGCTAGATATAAGAATTAGCCTAGTACTAGCGGCTATTTACTAAATCTTATAATCTAATAGAGTCTAATAGAGTCTAGTAGTATTAGTATTAAGATATAGTTAGAGGTCGTTTCTATATATAAAATACTATTTTTTTTAACTTATAGAAAATAGAACTTTTACTTTTAGAGACTATATACTATAGTAATTTATATTAAAATAACTATAATAGTTATAAGCCTAGATCGTAACTAATTACTTTTAAATAATAATAACTTATCGTTCTTATTATTAATATTAATTAATATATAAAGAGCTAATACTTTTACTATTATTCTTATTATTACTAGAAACTCCTCGACGCTTAGAGAGCTATTATTATTAATAATAAATACTAAAGAAAATCCTATAGTAACGTATATTATTATTATTCTTAAAACTTAGAGCGACTAGTATAAATAGCTATTTATTCTTAAGGATAAGATCGAATAATATAAAGTTTAGAAATACTATAACCCTAATCTTAAAATAGTACCGAATATTAAGAAGTTAATAAAACCCTTACTTATAGCGTATAAAGCTAGCGCTATTAATATAGCTTAACTATTATCTAATAATCGAATATTATATAGAGTCGAGCTTATCTAATATTAAGAAGAGAAGAAGGACTATAAATAACTAGAGAAAGGCCTAAGAATAATTAACTTAGAGATTAGTAAAATAATCGTAGTAATAAACCTATATTTAATATAGAACGAGGAAGATCTATAGAATCGACTTAAGATACTAAAGAGGTATATTATACCTATAGATACCTTATAATATTAGGAACTTAGAGCTAAATATAGATAACTATAGACGCCCTTATATAGTAAGAAGTTAGCTAACTAGCTATATAGCTAGATTAAAATTACGAATAAGTATAAGACTATTAGTTTTCCTAATATTAAAATACCTTATATATAGGAGGACTTCGCGAAAGTATACTACGCGTTTAATACTAAGTATAATATCTTAGCTCTCTAAAATATTCTAAAGACTTAGTATAATAGAGTAGAAGTATAGTCGTTATAATACTATATTACTAAGTTTAAGTCGTTTCTAAAGGTAGTTAAATTAGCTATAATAACTAGATATAATACTATAGCTACTACTTAACTTACTATTACTAATACGAATAATAGTAATAGCTCTAATAATAATAATAATAATAACTAGAGTAAAGAAAATAATAGGACCCTAAAGATATATCTCTATAGACGAGTATACTAGTAGGTTAACTACTTTATACTTAATCCTTTAGTAAAAAAATATTCTAAGAACTATACTATAAGTATTAAGATTAGACGCCGAGTCGATAAAGCCCTAGAGACTAATTTAATACTTAAAGCTTATATTAATAAGGCTATTAAGCGTTCGATAGACTATATTAAATAGAAGATAGCTTAGTCTACTCCTATAATACTATTTAGCTTTAATAATAAGACTTATCTATTAGAACTCTTAACTTATATAGTCTATATAATCGATAATATAGCTATACTAATAGGTAATCTAGTAGTACTTACTAAAGATTAAAATACTATACGAAATAAGTATCTCTATAATTACTAGATATTAGATTTAAGTTCGAATACGTACGTTATTAACTTAGATCTATAGATTAACTAGAAATAAGAGTACGACGCTATAGCTTATAAATATATTAATACTAGTACTAGAGCTATAAAAGTTAAAGCTTAGGGCTTAATAATACTTAAAATCTATACTTCTTATAATAGTATAATAGAGATCTAATTAATATATATTACCCTAGTTTCTAGCTTTATTACTAGTATAATAGGACTAGAAAGATATCGTACTATTAATATTTATTTCGACTTAGAACGCGACGTATTATATTATAAGAATTAGAGTAATATACTTACTCTACTCGAGTATTCGAATAGCTACTAGCTAGTTAATACTAATATTATATAAAGGTCGTATATTAAGCTATTATTATTATTTATAACTAGCTATTAGAAATTATATACCCTAAAGTCTATATAATAGATTAGTAATTAAGTCGCTTATCTAATATAGGAATACCCTAGCTAGAGAATAATAGCTTACCTAACGGATACCGTCTATAAGATCGTTATTAATAGAATTAATAATTAAAAGCTATATAAGATATATATTAAAATAAAGCTTATAAAATAAATCTTATATTATTAATAGAAAGACTATATAATACGGCCGTTTAAATATATATCGATAAATATCGTTTAACTTCTATTAATAGAAGAAGAGTATCTTAATAGAGATAAATACGGAGGCTATAGTATTAATTAATATACTAAGTAGTATAAAGTAGAAACGTTTTCTAGTTATTTAAAGTCTATTATTAATCGTTAAATTATACGAACCCTATATAAGATATAATATTAATTTAAATATAATATTATTAAAGTTTAAATTAATAGTAAGTAAGAATTTAGTATCTTATCTAACCTATTTAAATAGATCTATAATAATCTAGGTATTATATATAAAAAGTAAGCGTCCTATATAAATAAATAGAATAGGGGTATTAAATATACTAAAGTAATATTAGTTATATACGCGAAAGTATTACGACTTTAGACTAACCTATCTAAATTATTATTAAACGAATTATTTCTAATAGCGGCGTATATTCTTAATAGAACGCCGCTAGAGAAGCTAAATTAGAAAATATTATATAAGCTTATCTAGAGTAAGAAGTCTTAAGTTATTTATATATATTCTATTAGCTATAAAGCTTACGTACTAAATAGATAGCTTAAGAAAGTTAATAAACTCGAGAGTAGAATACTAATAGATTATCTTATTAGTTATAATTCGACGAATATCTATTATATCTAGTTACTAATAAAGAACTAGATAATTCGAACTCGTAACGTTATATTTAACTTAGGTAGCTTCTTTAAGGACCTAGAAGGCTATATTAAAGAGTTAGTTATTAAGAAAATCGTCGAGCTACTTAATATACCTAATATTTAGTATCCTAAGAAAATTAGTATTAATAATCTACTAATACTACGTTAATTAATAACGAGTAAAACGACTATACCTACTTCTCCGACTAATACGTAGGTAGGGGGTAAGAAATAGTAAGATAGCTAAATATAGTAAAATAAGATTATTAAGAAGAATACTAAGTTCTATAAAAAACTACTTTTACTAATACCTTTAGCTCGCGCTAATTCTAATTCGGCCTATACTAGTTCTAATTAAGAAGAGAACTCTAAAAACTCTTTAGATAACGTTATAACGCCTTTAAATAACGCTTTAATATAATAAAATTAACTAATAAACTTATTACGAGAACTTAGCGTAATAAAGATACCTAGATATAATTCTAATTAAACTAAAAATAATACTTTAAGAAGACGAAATCTTAATCTTAATAAGTCTAATATTATTCTAAAAGGATACTTAGTACGATTAGCTTACTTATATAACCTATATTATTAAGTATATCTACTATTCTATATAAATATCGATAATACTATATATAACTATCTATATAGCTTTATTATAACGGTAAGATAGAATCTAGAATATAAGATTTACTAATTATAGTTACCTAAGTCTCTAAAGAACTTTTAGTAGCTAAGTAATTATCTATATAATAATTAGTTTCGAGCTACTATTAATATAGAATATTACTTAGTATAGATAAAAGGATACTTTATAAAGATCTTACTTCGAGCTACTAATACTAATATAAAGATACTACTACTAATATAGATATTTATCTATAAAATCGATATAAATAGCTACCTCTTAAAGTTTAAGATCTAGATTATAATTTAAGGCGACCTATAATAGTTATATAGTAATACCTATACTACTATACTAGCTACTTACTTATTTTATACTCTACTCGTAATTACCAATTAATTTAGCCTAGAGTTAAAGTAATATAATATTCTAATAGCTTTTCTTAATACTAAGCTTAAATACGTTAATATCTATTAGAGCTAAATTTAATAGAAGATTACTTATAGCTAGCTTAATATATAATAGCTACTAACTACTAAGATACCTACTAATAGATTTACTAAGATCCTCCTAAAGTAAAAGTATATATAGTTTATAAGATAATTAGATCTTATCGATATTAAAAGTCTAATTAAATAGGTTAGCTTTAAGGGCTATAAGTACCTCTAAGCTAAGGGGGTATATCGCGGAGTAAACGGCTTAGAAACTAAGTATAATTAGAGATTTTACTAAACGTAAGAATTAGTTTAGTACTAGTAGCTATTTACTAAATCTCGTAATCTAATAGAGTCTAATAGAGTCTAGTAGTATTAGTATTAAGGTATAATTAGAGGTCGTTTCTATATATAAAATACCGTCTTTTTTAACTTATAGAAAATAGAGCTTTTACTTTTAGAGACTACGTACTATAGTAATTTATACTAAAATTACTATAATATTTAAGCCTACTATACTATCTATATTTTTATAAGATTTAATAGTTTAAAGAAATAGATATACTACTTAAAAGGAGTAAATAAGAGTATATAGGGCCTCTTAGAATAGTAAATAGATAAGTAAATCGAATAAGATAAGCGTATAAATAGAATAAAATAAGGCGCTTAAAAGGGGTATTAGTAAATAGCTACTTAGGATTAAAGCTCGCCTTAGTAGTAGATTAGATAGAAGTAGAGTAGCTAGTTAGGATAAAAGTCTACCTTAGTAGTAGACTAAATAGAAGCTATTCTACTTAAGACTACTTAGGATTAATACTAGCTAGTTAATTAATCTTATATTAAGTAAAGTAAGAATATAATTACTTAGAGATATCTTCTAGCCTAAGTTAATATATAAAAGCTTCGTACTTCTATCTTAAGAGTATCTTAGTTAGCCTATTAGCTAATATTTTAGTAGTAGGAATCTATTTAACGATTATTTCTTCCTACTCTATAGATTATCGGAGCTATAGCTAATAAATATCGATATATTTAAGTTTAGATTAAAGCTTTTTAGTAGCTTTAGTAACTATTCTAACCGTTTAGACGTTATTATAATAGATAATAGATTTAATATTAGTCTTAAAGCTTAATTATTCGAATAGATTATTCTACTAGATTATATTAGACGTCGTTCGTAAGAGTAAGTATAGTTTAGTTTTAGTAATTAATTTAGAAACTATTCGTTACTTTATTACCTTTTAATTAATAGGTATTCTAAATAGCTTAAAGAGAAATCTATTTAAGCTTATTCTTATAATAGGATTATCGGCGAATAATATATCTAATATACTATAGAATATAGATTTAGTACCTAATTCTTATTCTTTACCTATAAAGAAGGCTTAATAAGTAGATATATAAGCTAAAGCTTTTATTACTAGATATTAAGTTCCTATAATAAATCTTTAAGTATAACGAGTAGTATTAATATACTAAGAGCTAGCCCTTATTAGATATATAGAGAGGGTTAAATAAGTTTTTAAGATATTAGCTCTCGTAATTACTATAATATAGGCTATTAATCCGACTAGTTATTAATATATTTTAATAACTAATTCTTCTACTAGTCTAATAAAAGGTTCGAGGTAGGTTTTAATTATTAGTATTTAAGAAAAGCTATTTAAGCCTTCCTTAAGGTTAAACTTTATAGTAATTTTATCGATAAATAAGTCTTAAATAAACTATATATAGTCTTACTTTATATCTCGTAGTATATATATACTAAGAAACTAGTTAAGTTAACCTATTAAATAAAACTTATAGTATTCTAATAGTCTTCTCTTAAATTTCTTATAAATAGTCTTATTCCTTAGATAAACTAAGACTATAATATTATCTATATAGAAAAAGATAATTAGACTTTTATTACTATATAGATACGATATATTCGGTATCCTTCTTAGTCCTAGCTAAGTAAGGGTTATAAATAGATCTTAATACTAGAGTAATAGTACTTCCTTTAGTCTATATAATACTCGACGTAGTAGTAATAGTAATTTATATTACTTTAAGAATCCTTCTAGGATATTATAATATAGTTATTAAGAAATTTTAGTATTTAGAAAAGTATTTATAGTATTATATTAATATATAAGTAGTTCGAATTAAGTAGTTAAAGCTATTAAAGCTCTAAAGGTTTTAGTAGCTAATATAGTAGTATATATATTATTCTATTAAGTTTATAGATCTCCCCGTATAACTAGTCTTACTTTAGTTTTATTAAAGAAGCTATTTTTATTAAACTTATAGGTATATATTTATATAAAAGGTAGGACTTTTATATCTATTATATATAATATTACTTCTATAAGCTTAAAATACCCTTTCTTTTAGTAGCTATTTATTTCCTTCTATATTACTTCTCGAAACTAGTTACTATATAGATAATTTTAAAGGTCCTTATAGTATTTTAGAGAATTAGATATAATATTCTAGTATAGATATATTTTTAATAGAGTAGTACTAAGCTTATTTAATATACTTAGGTCTATAGTAATAGCGAAGACTCTATAGTAGGTAAAGAGGACTAAATTTACTCCTCTTCTATCTCTTTCTCTTTCTCTTATTCTTATAGTATTATATATTAATAGTATTATATATTATCGTTATTCTAATATAATATTTATTATATTAATACTAGAGTTACGCGCTTATAGAGTATTATTATTATTTAGATCTAATAAGTAATTAAGAATCTTATATATATATTAGACTTAAGATTTAGCCCTTAGAGTAGAGCGAGTAGTAAGAGTTATTATAGGTAGTAGACGTACTAGGCTTCCTTAAATTAAGGATTCTAGTATTAGAAGAACGTCTTTAGTATCTTTCTCTCCTTTATCTTAAATAAAAGAGTTCTCTTCCCTTATAGATAAGGATCTTATTCCTATATCCTCTAAGAGTACCTACTCTTCGATATATCTATCTAGTTATTCTATAGTATATAAATCCTCGAGCTTCGTAGTAAACTAAGACTATTCTAGATCTAGAATCTTAATCTCTTCTTTTAAGATCCTTTCTATATATATTCTATTAAGAATATTATTCTTATAGTTAAATTCCTATTTAAATATTATATTCTATATTCTAATAACTTTATCTAGTTTAGGTATTTATACGTAGAAGATATTAGATAAATTATATCTAATAAAGTACTTAATATAAGCCCTTAGCTCTATCTTATTAGCTAATTTTAAATTATACTAATAGATATAGGCTTAATAGCTAATAGGGTTATAGTAAGCTACTAATAGCTTAATATTAAAGACTACCTTATAAGGTATCTTCTATTATAATAATTAAATAGGTATAATATTAAGAAGCTAGGTAGTTATAAGAGCTAGCTTATTCGTATATTTCTTAAGTAGCTCTAAGACTATTTAAAGTACTTATACTTATTATATAATTATATATCCTACTACTTTCTATAGTCCTTTTAGCTTATTAATATTCTTAGCTATTATTTCGCTCTTAATTCCTAGTCGATATAGGGCCTCTAAGAAATCTCTTCTAAAATCTTTCTTATTATCTAATTAAATTATAATAATAGTATACTTATAGTTTAATTAACGTTAAATCTTCTCTATAAGATTAAATATAGCTAGGATAAGAGTACTCTAAAGCTTATTAGGTAGATATAAAAGCTTATACTACTTTAAGTACTAATCTACTATATAAAGACTATACTTATTTCTATTATAGTAATACTCTCTATAGGGTATTAAGTATATAAGGTTAATAGTAATTCGTTAAAAAGGACGTATAGCTAGTATCTTTAGTATCTATCTTAAAATTTATTAATTTATCTTTATAAGGATATAATCCTTATACTCCTTCTAGATAGAAGGTAGATATTCTTCTTAAAGTTTAAAATTTCTTACTAATTCTTTTAAGTATATAATTATATTAGATAAAGGATATACTTATATATAATAAGTTTAGGTAGCTATAGCCTTAAGATTAGACTTAGAGTCTTTTAATAGATATAATACTCGATAGAAAGCCGCTATAGTTATTAATATATTAGTATTTAGACGAGCTAATAGATTAGTATTAATAAGCTAGTATTCTAATTAATATTATAGAATAGTAATTATACTATTTAATAGGTAATAGTATAGAAGATCTCGTCCTAAGTTAAAGTATATTAATCTCTTCTTAAGTCTTATAAGACTAAGAATATTAGTAAAAAAGTTCTTAACTAGAGTAACTTCTATAAGTAGAGCTTTCTTAATATTATAAGTCCTCTTAATAGATACTCTAACTATTTTCTACTTTATAATTTAGATAGCTTAAGCTCTAGTATATAGAACCTTATTAGGATTTCTATATTAGGTATAGGTCTACTTCTATAAATTCCGTATATTATAGATATATAAATTTAATCCTAGATTTATTATCTAGTAGTCGACGTATAATAGGGTTACTATTATACTAAAGGTATTATATATAATAACATTACTATAATATTAGCTACTATTAAATCTACCTCCTATACTATTATTAAAAGACGTACTAGAATAGGTATTATAGATTATAATTAACTAAGTTATTAACTCTATATAGACTAATTTACCTTTAGCTTAAATAATTATTTTATTTATTTAACTTACTATAATTAGATTACCTTTTACTTTAGTAAACTTTATCTTAATATTAGACTTAGATTTCTATAAAGTTAGACGTAAAGATAGTATAATATAGTAATACTCTACGTATTAGTATTATTTACTATATAGGTACTTAACTAGATATTTTTAATTAGAACTAGAACTAATTTTCTTTAATTTCTTCTTCTAGTTTTTCTAGTTTTCTATTAACTATATTACTTATATTATATCTATTATTTCGACTATTTTTAGTATTATAGTAAAGGTCCTTAAGAATATATCTTTTATATTAATAACTTAAAGAAATTACCTTAGACTTATTATATATTCTATAATTATTTTTAGTTTTAAATCTTCTATATTATAATTAACTATCTTAAGATATATACGAAGTTCTATAGTAGCCTAGGTCTTATAATATCTATTAGCCGTTACTAGAAAGTCTTCTTATACCTAACTACTACTTATTTTCGATATTAAAAGAAGAATTATTATTTCTATAATATATACCTACTTATTAAACTAGATCTCTAGATTCTAGGTATATTAATTAGGTACCTATAGAGTATTATATTTACGATATATTTCCTATCTTTAGATAGAAATAGAGGAAGTAATATAATTCTTTAATTTTCTTATACGAGTATATATTATTTAGTTCTTCTAAATTAATAGGATCTAGGCTAATAAGGTAGTTAAGACTATATTAATATATATCTCTTTTAGGATCTTATTCTTCTATATCTATTTCTTATATTTATATTCCTATATCTTAAACTATATTATATAGTTCTCGTTAGTATCTAGCTACTCTAAAATTTCTAGTTTTTCTAATATAGATTCTAGGATATTAATATTTAGGTCGTAGTATTACTAGATATTATATACTACTACTTTATCTTTATATTAAAATAGCTAGAGATACTAGTACTTTAGTTTACTAAGAATAATAGTCGTTTTTAAAGACCTCTAAACGTCTAGTATAGCTATTATTATATTATATAGTTAAGATAATAGCGATAATAAGGTTAATAATTAAATTATAAGAGTTACTAAAAGTAGTAGCTTTTTAAAATAAATAAACTATAGTATTATTAAGAACCTATTATAGGAATAACGGGTACTCTAGGCTTATAACTATTATAGTAAGGAATTAGAATAAATTACTATAAGGGAAAGAAGTAAAAACTATAGTTAATTATAATAGCTCTATATAAGAGTAGCTTATATAGAATAAAATATAATATAGTAGCTAGGAGTAGTTATATAAGTTAATCTAGTATATAAGCTAGCCTAATATAAGGTCTTATATCTAAAGAAGGATCTTACTATTAAAGATAAGAAGATATAATATCCTAGTACTATTTAGATCTACTACTCTCTTATTCCTTAACTTTAATTCTTATAGCTTCTTCTTTAAACGTCCCTTTACTTTCTTAAAGATATTATTAACGTTAATAATTATAGTTTAATAGGTAGTATTTAGCTTATTATAGAAGATTAGTCGACTTATTATACTTTATATAGTATATAGTATTCGATTATTAAATAGATAGTCTTTTATATCTTTATATATAACTATTTAATATAAGTATTACTTCTTTAATTTATATTTCTTAGTTTATATCTTTTAGTTTATATCTCTTAGTTTATATCTCTTAGTTTATATTTCTTAATTCTAGTAATTCCTCTCTTCTATATTCTACCCCCTTCTTCTAGACTATATATTAAGGCTTATATTAAATAAAGTTAGTATTAGCTATCTACTATTTTATAGACCGATATTAAGCGTTCTACTCTTTTTATATATAGTTAAAATTTTAGTACTAGTCTTTAGATATATATAGTTTATTATTAAGTAGAAAAACTTCTCTATAATAGTATAGTTACGTAATATAGCTTTTTCTTAGAAAAAAAAATATATATAAGATCTAGTATATAACTATAATTAACTTAATAATAATCTAAAAGTTCTTTAATAAAAGTAGATATAATATAATCTTCTTCTTTTTTAAAGACTATTTTAACTCTTATAAAGAGTTATTTACTATAATATAATCTATTAGTTTTTTTATTTTCTTTAAAAAAGTTTATCTAAGTATTTATACTTTTAAAAAATTCTATTTTTAAAAAAAAAAATTATAAAGAAAATTCTTTAGATATTTAATATTTATATTATATTTTATTATCTTAATAAAGAGTTTTTATAATCTTTCTAATCTTATAATATATAGTTAGTATTATCCCCTTCTTTAAGAGCTTAGATTACTATTTAGTATAATATTATATTAGCTTCTAGACTAGCTATATTTTTTATAATTTTAATTATTTTATTATATTTTAATATTTTAATATCTTATATAATAGTATAGATAGTAACTATAAGACTTAATAATATTAAATATAGTAAAGAATAATTATAAAAGGTAAAATAGATTCTATTACGTTAAAGAAATAAATTACTATTAAGAATAGC
This sequence comes from Darksidea phi, assembly GCA_030770425.1. Taxonomy (NCBI): domain Eukaryota; kingdom Fungi; phylum Ascomycota; class Dothideomycetes; order Pleosporales; family Lentitheciaceae; genus Darksidea; species Darksidea phi. The sequence continues at coordinate 19,073 of JASJFT010000160.1, read as the reverse complement.
TTATAGCGATTCTAAATTATATAGAAGAGACTTAACTAAGATATATAAAATCTATTAGATCTATTCTAAACTAAAAGAATATAAATAGATCTAATCTATTTATTAAGAGACTAGTAATATCGATCTTTAACTTATAGTACCTAAAGGTCCTTATATTATTTCTCTTTTAGGATTAGTAATACTTCTAAAGTAATAAAAGAATTAGTCTTAGCTAGAATAAAATAAAAAATATTAATCTATTTTAGTAATAAGAAATTAGGGTTCGTATATATAAATATAAGTAATTTTAAGTTTACTATCCTCTAAATAGTATTTAAATTATAATATAGAAATCTTTTACTTTTATCTTTATTATCTATTTTCTTAAATAAATACTATTATATAATTATATAATTAGAAAATAGTAATATATTATCTATATAATAAGCTTTTTTAGTTTAAATAAATCTAAACTTTTATATAATTATATACTTTTCTCTTATTTTCTCTTAGAGTTTATAAATATACTTAGATCTATTCTAGTATATTATAGCTCTAACTATACTATTTAGATTAAATATTTAATCTATTAGTAACTTTTAGCTATAATTAGTCTTAAAGACTAGTATCTAGCTTTTTATATAAAGGAAGAGTTTATAATAAATCTATATCTTTAATATATAAATATATTAGTTTAAAAGGACTATATCTTAGTCGATTAGCTTTATTATATACTATAGGATTCTATACTACGTCGTAGCTTTAAGAAAGAAGATATTAAGTATATAAAATACTTCTATTATCTTTATTTAGATAAATATTACTTTAAGATATATTTTCTAAACTAGTATAACTTAATTTAGTATTAATTAGACTTTATAGTTCTTAACTAGCTTTAATATAGACTATAAGATTATTCTTAATACTATTAATATCTAATAAATTATAGAGAATATTAAAATATATATTAAGACTAATATAGATATAATTAAGATTATTAATAATACTTTAAAATTTCTTAAGAGGTAAATTAGCTCTATAAGTTTATTCTAGTTTATTTTAACTTATTCCGACTTCTAATAGTTTATAATAAAGGTTTTATATTCTATATTAACTACTATTATATTTACTTTAGTAAAGTAAATAAGATTAGTAAAATTAGAATTATACTAATTAAAAGAATCTAAAGTAAAATTAATCTATAGAAGATTAAGTAGAAGAAGTACTATATTAAGGAGGTTAAGAAAGATTCTAACGATTTAGATACTACGTCTACTAAAAAGATAAATTTTAACTCTTTTAGTCTATTTTAATATAATCTAATCTCTCTTATAATATTATAATATAAAGAATATTTATTTATTTAAGACTAAGTAAGAGAAGTATAAAAAAGAGAAGAAGAAGTAAAAGAAGACTATATATATTAAAAGAATTAAGACTACTCCTACTTATAATTATTCTAGTATTAATAAGAAATAGTTAACTATATATAATAAGAAGTAAATTAAAAAATTCTTTACTTAGATAATTAGTATCTTTTTAATATATTCTAGTATACTCTAGTATAGTTAGATATATTTTAGATTAATATAATATAACTAGGATTTCTTATTCTTAGAATAGATTATAATTAATATTCTTTTCTAAACTTTAGATCTTTTCTTAAATTACTTTCTAAGATAGAATTTCTTAAAATAAAAATTTTCTATTACTATTATTTTTTATTAAGTTTATAATTTCTATACTTAGTTTCTTTCTTATACTTTATCTTTAGTTTATCTCTTTTCTTTTAGGTTTACTTTTTCTAAAAAGGGATAACTAATATCTTTTTAAACTATTTTAGATTAAAAAATTTCTATAAGATTAATTTTATCTCTATTAGATTTCTTCTTTATTATTTCTAGTACTAATTTATTTTAAATAGTAGCTTACTATCTTTATTAGATCTAATTAAGCTATTTTAAGTTAAAAAGTTTTCTAAAATATTTAATCTTTCTTTATAGTTTTTTTCTAGTCTAATCTAAATTAGACTATTATTATTATATCTTTTTTAACTTTTTCTTCTTAATTCTATAGTAATTAACTTTATTATTAAATACTTTATAAAAACTTTTATTTCTTAAAAAAATAAAAAATCTAAAGTAAAGATATAAGTCTTTTCTACTATAAAATAGTCCTAGGTCTTCTTTTTTAAACTATCTTTTTCTTTTTCTACTACTTTATCTAAAGTAGCTTTCTTTTATCTTCTTTTATATATTTTCTTACTTTTTTAAAAAAATTTAAGTACTTCTATACTTATATTAGGTTCTAGTTTCTAAAAATTCTTATTCTTATTATATCCTTTCTACTTTACTAGATATTTTTATATTCTAATTAAGCTTTTTTATCTATTAAGTACTTTTTTTATATAGTAGATATTATCTTTAAAACTATATAATATATTTATTAATTAGTCTACTTAGAATAGTATATTCCCCTTTTAATTATATAGTTCTAATAGTAATATATAAAATACTAAATAGATTTATTCTAGACTTAGTAGACTAGATAATCCTAAGAATTAATCTAATAGTTAGTTAGTTTATTTAGTACGCTAAGCTCTATTCGGGTATAAGAACCCCCTATTCTTATACCCTTATAGTATTATCTTAGAATAGCTTTAATATACCAATTCTATTATTAGTTAATTAAAAGACTATCTTAGCTATTATAACTTCTAGTTAATTATACTTAGTTCTAGAGTCTTATATTATTCTAAAATCTTTAATTTTTAGTTAGAGATAGCGGCTAAATATTAATCTCCTAAAATTTCTAGAGGTTTATAGTACTTAGAGTAGATAATATATAGTACTTTCTTAAGTAAGTCTTAAAACTAACTACTTTAAGCCCTAATATTACTAAAGTATCTAGTATCTTCTTTAGAAAGAAGAGATTTATAAAAGTATTATATAAAGTTAAATTTATATTTTAAATTTTATAACTAACTTATCTTTATATAATTAACTAAATTACTAAATTAATATAATAATAAGATAGTAGATATTAAGGACTAAGCTAGTTCTTTAAGATTCGGTCTATCTAATAAATAACCTTCCTACTCTATCTCTCTATAGAAGAAAGATAAAGATAAGATATAAGCTATAAGTTAAATAATAAATATATAAGTTATAAGTAGGGCTTAAAATAAAGTTAGAAGCTAGAAGCTCTCTTCTAAAAAAGAAGTATATTAGTAAAAGTTAACTAAGACCTATAAACTAATCTTCTTAAAGATATTTATTAATAAAGATATATATATTAACCTCTAGATTCTTAAGACTATCTTTCCCTCTTAAAAGAAGAGTATAAGTAAAGATAGTTTTAAAGAGAAGATTAATAAGTATATTAAGAGAATTAAATTACTTAAAGAAGAAAATAAATCTTAAATTCCTTATCTAATAAATATAAAAGAATAGAAAGAACTCTTAGACTATAATATAGTTCGGGATATACTAGCTATCTAAAAGGGATCTAACCTAATTACTAATATTCTAATAGATAATAGTCTTTATCTTATTATAATTAAAAGGCTAATAAATACTATAGAAGTAGATATAGTTAGTAGAAATACCTTTATAAATACTATAACTAATAAGTTTAACTAATTAATTAAGAAAAGAAATAACTATAAGAGATAAGTTAAAAGATTATAAAAAGAGTTCTAATAAGTCTAGAGAATTATAAATAAATAATAAAGTTTAGAGGAAGATCTTAAATAATCCTTCTTTATAACTATCTATACTAAGACTAGACTTATAATTTTCTCTTAGTATAACTCTAAGTTTAGTCTTAAGACTTTACTATTATAGTATAATCCTAATAATAAATAAAATATAAAAGAGATAAGACTTCTCTTTATAATAGTATAACTAAATATCGACTTTTAAAGAATCTTTATTATTTATTATACTTTACTTTAAACTCCTAGACTTCTAGGAAGATTCTAATAGAATTTAATTTAATATTTAACCTTTTAATTAAGCTTCTTATAAAAGAAGCTAACTACTAAATTAATTATATTTTTAGATCTAATATAGACTTTACTATCTAATAAGAATTATTATAAGTATCTATTAGATTTAGATATATTACCCTTTACTATAAAGAAAATAGAAAATACTCTTACTTTTTATCTTAGTATCTATTTTATAAGATTTCTATTAGTCTTACTAGAATTTATAACTATTATCTTAGATAATAAAATATAGATTCTTATTTAGAAGAAGAATATTATAAAGAACTACTAAAGTAACTTTTTATAAACTTTTAGCTTCTAAAAAACTACATTCTACTCTAATCTTACTTTATTTAAGAATAATAAAGTATTAGGCTAGCTTCTATACTAGATTAGCTTATATAACTACTCCTAGCTACTATACTATATTCTATTCTATATAAGCTACTCTTATATAGAGCTATTATAATTAACCGTAGTTCTTACTTCTTTCTCTTATAGTAATTTACCCTAATTCCCTACTATAATATAAAGAGTCTAAGTTAAAGAATTAACTCTATAATATAGAATAGAAACTTATTATTAATAAGAACTAGTATATACGAGAAACCTCCTAATAAATAGCTAAGATCTATTAAGTCTATATTATATTCCGACTAATAGACCTAGTAAAAGACTATATTTAGATATAGCTAAATTCTAAAAAAGAAGAAATAGACTTTATATTTAATATAAATTTATTAGAATATATTAAGAAATACTATAAAAATCCCTATATAAAGAAGAAGATAAAAGTTAAATTCTACTAACTATATATAAATATATTTAGCGAAGTTAATAACTTTACTAAGAATTTTAAATATTTAATAATAAAGATCTATTTATTTTATTACTAGTAGAACGAAGAATTTATATATAAGCTCTATTTTAAGCTAAGAAATAAGATAAATCTATTTAATAATAGTAATTTTATCTTTAGTAAACTCTATAAATATATAACTTTAGCTAATAGAGTACTATTTAAAAATAATTAATACTAAAAGGCCCGGCTTATTTAAAATAACTAATTAGCTATCTTTAAGAGAAAGTAGCTAATTATAAGTAAGCCCTTCTTTAATAAGTTAGAAAAGAAGCTTATTTATTTTAAAAATACCCCTAAATTCTATAACTACTCTTTTAAGGAGTATAAGAAATAAAATTATTATTTTAATTATAAAAAAAGAAATAAATAATAAGATTATTTTAATTATATTATATATAAAGTAATATAGAATACTATAGAAGTAAAAGTTAATACTACTTTTTTTAATAATTCTAAGAAAGAAGTTTATTTAAACTTTTTATATAAAGAGAAAAGTAGTTTAGAGTATAACTTTAATATCTTCTTTATAGTATTAAAAAATAAAAGCTACTAAAGAAGAGCTCCTCTCTAATAGTCTATATAGAAGTAATTAAACTCCTTAATTATTAATAGCTTATTAAGATATTATAGCTTATTAATTTAAAATTATTTATACTTCTTATTTAACTTATAGTAAATAGCCTAGCTATATAACTAAGAGAATTAGTAGATAGTAATATTAATATATACCTACGAGTCTACTCTAAATATTTAAAAGTAGTAAAGAAAAAGCTAAAATCTATTTTTTATTAACTAAAGAAACTAATTCCTCTTAATAGATTTAATAGGAAATATAGTTATTCTATTAATATAGCTATTTAAGCTAATTTATTAATCTAAAAAAAAAAAATTATCTAGTTTCTCTTTTATAAGCTTAGATATTATAATATAATATTTAGAAGAAAATTTTTTAAGTAAACTTAGTCCTTAATTAACTATTATAACTAGACTTTATATTAGCTAGATAATATCTTAAAGTAAATAAAATATAATCTAATTATTATAAAGAAGCTAGATCCGAAGCTAGAGCTAGAATACTAGAATAATACTTTATATTATAATAATTTAATTAATTAGTAGATTAAAGTATAAAAGAAGGTCTTCTTACTTAAAAAGAATTTAATACTTAGTTTAGAAATTTCTATTAAAGCTTTTATAATTCCTTAAAAGAAAGCTTATAAGTCTACTAAAGCCCTATTATAGATAATAAAGAACTAGTAAACTACTTCTAAGAAAATATAAAGGAATATAAATAGTAATACTAATAATAGTTTAAGAGATACTAAATTTAAGAAAAACTAATAGGATTATTAAAAAAATAATAGAAAGAAAAAAAAAGTAATACCTATTTTTAATAATCTACTAGAGTAGACTATTAATAATAAATTTAATATATATTTTCTTAAGTCTTTTAATATATAAAAGCTTATAGATAAGAAAGAAGTTATACTAGAAACTACTAGTTTATATAAAGTTAACTTATTAATTAAAAATAGATAATTAAAAGACTTAGTAGAATAGAATATATAAGATATAATAATAAAGAAGCTTCTTTATAAAAATTATATAGAAGCTATTTTAAACTATTTCTCTAAGATTAACTTAAATAAATTATTCTTTAGAAAAGAGAATATCGACTATAAAATTATTCTTAAGAATAATATAAATAAGTTTAGTATAAGTTTACTTTATAATATATTTCTTAAATATCTAAAGCTACTAAAAGCTTATTTAGAAGAGTATCTAAAAAAGAACTTTATTATAATTAATAATATTAACTTTATCTTACTTATTCTATTTACTAAGAAGTTAGAAGAGAGATAGAGGTTTTATATTAATTACTAAAAAATTAATATAGTTATAAAGAAATATATTATAGCTATCTTCTTAATTAAGAAGATATTAATATAATTCTTTAAAGTAAAGATCTTTATTAAGTTAAATATATATTAAGTCTTTTATTATATTAGATTAGACCTTAATATAAAAGATCTTATAACTTTTAAAATATAATATAAGAATTATAAATATTATATCTTATCTTTTAGACTATATAATAGATTAATAATCTTTTAGTATTATATTAATTAAGTACTTAAGAATAATATTAATAAGATTTATACTATTTATATAAATAATATTTTAATTTATTTAAAAGACCCTTTTAAATATAAGAAATATATAAGTAAAATTCTAAATAAGTTTAAAAAGACTAGACTATAAATTAATATTAAAAAGGGTAAGTTTATAGTTATTAAGGTAAAGTTTTTAAATTTTATTATTAGTACTAAAGGGATCTATATAGACCTTAATAAGATAGTAACTATTAAAAATTAAAAAAAATCTATAACTTTAAAAGAGTTATAAGCTTATTTAGACTTTTATAACTACTACTATAAGTAGTTAAAAGACTATAATTATATAGTTCGTCTACTTATTTAACTATTATAAAAGAAAAAATTCTATATTTTTAAATCTAAGAAGTAAGTTATATTTAAGAAAAATAAAATATTATTATATTTAAATATTATTATAAGATATTACTAGTTCTATTATAGGACCTATATAAAAACTAATATAAATAATAATATTCTAGTAAATATCTTTATATAGCTCTAAGATAATAAAATCTAGTAATCTATAATTTACTTTATAAAGATAATAAAGTTTATAGAAATAAACTATAAGATCTATAATAAAGAGATACTTATAGTTATAAAAGACTTAAATAAATAGAGAGCTTAACTTATAAGATTATAACTAAATAAACTCTTTTAAGTTATTATTAATTATTAAATATTAGAGTATTTCTTAACTAAGTATAAATTAATCTTATAATAGACTTACTAGACTAAGAAGCTTATAAATTATTATTATACTATTTATTATTACTCTAAGATTACTAATATTATTATAAATACTCTTTCTTAAAAATAGAAAAAGTTAAAAACTTAAAAGAAAAAAAATAAAGTTATTAAAACTTATATTTTTATTCTCTTTAAATAGATCTTTATTATAATAGTCGTCTTAATAACTACTACTAATATCTAAAATTCTAAGTATAAAATTAAAGTTTATTTTTACTTACTTCTTAATTATATATTTTATAAAAATTATATATATACTATACTTAAACTAGAGTAAAAGTTAGCTTATTAAGAATATAAGTATTTATTCTTAACTTTATCTAAACTCCTCTTCTAAAAAGAGAAGTTAGTAATATCTAAAGTAAGATTTCTTAAGATCTATCTTATCTAGATAGTATATACTACGTAGATTATTACTTACTTAGATATAAAGAAAACTATTAGACTTTTAAAAGATCTATATTACTAAAGTATAATAAATAAGAATATAAAATATTATATAAGAAATTATAAATAGTACTAATAGAGTTATAAATTTTAAAATAAGATTCTAAATCTTCTTAAACTACTTCTTATACTTAAAAGGGTATAGAAAGATATCTTTATAAACTTTAAAAGCTTCTTAAAGAATTATAAGAGATATAATAATATATTTATAATAATATATAAATTATTAAAATATACTTTTTTATTATTTTATTTTAAGACTACTACTACTAAAGATATAGCTACTCTCTATTATATATATATATAATAAGTCTTTAGTCCCCTATATACTATAGTCTTAGATTAAGATCTATAGTTTATATTAGACTTTATAAAAGAATTATATAAATTTATAGAAATTAATTAATTATTATTTATAGTTTACTATCTATAGACTAATAGTAATATAAAAGTTTTTAATTAATAGCTAGATTAATAATTATACCCCTTTATAAATTTTTATTAAAATAACTAGTCTAATCTTTTATCTAGTATAGACTAGGTTTAGATAATTCTTTTATATAATATAATAGAATTTTCTCTATTTAAGATTAAATTTAGTTATAAGACTTATTACTATTAGAATTAGTAAGAACGTATTTATAAATCTTTTAAATTACTAGATAATATAATTATATAAATAGTCTAAGAGTTTATAAAAATCTAAGCTAATATAATTTAATAAGTTTATAATTATATCTAAACTAATATTATTATAGCTTAGAAAGCCTAGAGTTAATAAGCTAATAAAAAATACTACTTTCTAAATTTTAATATAGAAGATTAAGTTTATATTATATCTAAGAGATTTACTATCTTAAGACTAAGTCTAAAATTAGACTAATAAATATATAGACCTTATCTTATTATTAGTTAAAGATATAGCTTTTATATAATTTAGTTATCCTTTTATATAAAGATATATAATATTTTTTATATAAATAGATTATATAAATCTATATAGGACCTATTATCTAGTTAAGTACTTTCTAAAGAACTAGTTATAGAAGTAAATAGATATTTTAAGTAGCTAATAGCCTATATTCTTAATAGTCGAATCGTTTATAGTAAGCTCTACTATTAAATAGAATAGATAGACTACGACCTAGACCTAATCTATTATCTAGTAAGTAATTTTATAAATATAGTCTAAAAAGTAAAAAAGTTCTATAATAAGTATTTTAATAAGCTAGGTCTATCTAAATAGCTAGTTTAATAGCTAGAAGCTATATTATAAGATAAGTTTCTTAGTCTCTAGTTAGAAGATAAGGTACTAGTTAAGATAAGAATCTAGAAAAATTACTAATACTAAATATAGACCTTTATCCTTTATAACCTATCGAAATAGATAGTATAATATTTAAAGCTTAGGATAATTACCTCTAAGCTTAGAATATTCTTCTTTTATAGTCTACTAAAATAGATAGTATAATACTTAGAGTCTATAGTAACTACTTCTAAGCTTAGAATATCTTCTTATAGCTCTACTTTACTATAGATAGAAATATAGAAAGAATAAGTATTATTCTTTAGTAGGGCTATATATATATAACTTCTAGATAATATAGAAAACTAAATTATTAATATTCTCTTATATATTCTATAATATTCTTTAGATATATCGAATATATTATATAGTATATATATTAGAAAAATATTTTTTAGATAATAATTTATATAGTAAAATAAGTAAATATATATAAGATTATATAATATTAATATACTCTAAGAATAATCTAGAGGGTACTAGTTAAATTATTTTTTAAGTAGGAAGTAATAGATATAGGTATCTATTTATCTCTTCTACCTCTTCTTCTCCCCCCCCTTAAAAGTATTTTTTCTTAATTATTCGTTTACTAGGCCCTTAAGAATAAGATCTTATTCTAGAAAAAAGATAATATTATAGCCTATTTTCTAGGTAACCTAGTTATTTTACTTATTTTCTATTTTGGTTAATAGATTAGATAATCCCGAGGATTAGTCTAATAGTTAATTAGCTTATTTAGCGCGTTAAGCTCTATTTAGATATAAGAACCTCCTATTCTTATACCCTTATAGCGCTATTTTAGGATAGCTTTAATATACTAATCCTACTATTAGTTAATTAGAAGGCTACCTTAGCTATTATAACTTCTAGTTAATTATACTTAGTTTTAGGGTCTTATACTCTTTATATACTAGCTTATTTATTATATCTCCTATAGTTACTTAATATAGATTATTTCTTACTATTAAAGTATATATAAGGGACTAGATTAATAGTTTAATTTATAATTATATTTATTATATTATAAAGTTTAAATTTCTACTTATCTTTTATATAGTCTATAATAAGACTATTATAAAGAAAAATATCTATATAAGCTTTTAAAATACTAGTCTAGTTTTATATAATTTAGAGGTAGTAATCTTAAAGCTTAATATTAAGCTAAGGATACTATTATTAGTAGCCTTACTAAAGACTATATAAAAGACTAGAATATTAAGTAATACGTATAAAGTATAAACTTAATTAATATTAATTTATAAGTACGTATATAGGTATAAGAGTTTATTATTTACTTTTATTATTATAGTTATTAATTAGTTAAGAAAAGATACTAAAGTAATAGCTTATAAAGCTATATTTATATATAAATAAATCGCGAGCCTAGAGAAGATAATTAAGACCGTTATAATATATAAAAAGTATAAAAAGAAGAGAATCTAGAAGTAGGACGTCCTAACTAAGGTAAAGGGGGAGGCTATTATTATTTAAAAGGCTACTAAGTAGTAATAAGAGAACGAAAGATATTAAGTTACTATATAATTAGGTATAAGCTAATAGGCTTTAGCGCGCTATACGCGCTGTAGAGAATCTAGGTATAACTTACGAACGTATAAGAAGGCTACTATAGATACTACTTAATTTAGAATAGCTATTATATTAATAGATTTCTAGTGCGTTGGTGAACTACGTGGCTTTTTGTGTGTAGAAAGTTGATGGGGTTCGTAGCTCGCTTAGATTCGCAGCTCGCTACGTAAACACGTTACCACAGAGGATGATATTCCTTTTCAGCCCTCAGCCTTGTCCTTATCAGGATGATTTCAGGCAGCCAATCAACTACTGCCATTTAGGAACACGAACGCCTCTCCCTGCGTCCCTTATCAATTATTGACATGTTGGGTTCCAATAAAATGAAAAGTAGGGCGAGCAGCGGTTCTTATACGATCGAAGCCCCACCGCTATCGGGTGAAGACGGATGGATTTTAGTCTTCTTCCTAAACCGACATGGCTGATCCTCTCAGCATTCTTGCAAGTGCAGTAACACTGGCTCAAGCGGTAGATAACCTGCGCAAAATCATTACAGTCGCCCAGCGCTACAAGCAGGCTCCTAGCGAAGTCGAACATCTTGCTGCAGAGGCGGCGAACGCGGCATCCACACTCTCTACCCTGCAGACCTCCGTCATTGGCCTGGCAAATGAGCGGGAGTTGCCTTCTTTGGATACCCTCCGAGAACTGTTGGCCGGATATGGCCACATATTGGCGGATATGGAGGCGCTTCTCGATGAGAAGCTGTTCGCTCCTTCGAGTACCGGAGACGCTGGCGCACCGCGAAAGTGGATGCGTATTAATTGGATGCTGAAGAGATCGAGCGTCGAAAACCTGCGTCAGCGGCTCAGAGATAACAGACTTGCAATTCTGGCGGAGCTTGGGGCCATATCTTCGTAAGCGTTCGTTTACTTGTCCGCGCGGCCGATGTGCTAAGAAAAACTTCATTGGAATATTGCGCCTAACAGAGGATTGCACAGATGCGCATATGTCCAGCTTAAATCTTATCTTACTGAGCGGCTAGATCGGCAGGATTACTTTCTGGGAGAGATTGTTCAGATACAAAACAGACTCATCGCAGCTTCACCAACCCCGCAAGTTGAAGTCATATCAACAGTTGGTGAGAAGAGTCTATGCCTTGGTGGTGCGTCTTCATCATCGACCGGTACCTTTACCATATTCCATGCGGACGACCCGTGTGCAGACTGCAAATGCGCCTGCCACTCACAATGGGCCATCGCAACGCCAAAGTCGTACAGTGCTTTAGCTGGTATTGCTTCGCTTCGATCAGTCGGGCGCTTTTTCCATCCGCAACAATGCGATTCCATTGAATGTCGGAGACCATCATATGCAATCATCAGTGCGACATACTGCATGCCACACTGGCTGGCCACACGTGCTCTCCTCCTCACAGTAGTCAAGGGACCTGTCTTTTCGATCTCGCTTTCCTTGGCTCGGATTGTTCCTGCGGACTCGGAACTATTTCGCTGTATTCAAAGTGGCGACTGTGTGCGCATACAGCAGCTCTTCGAACGCCGGGAAGCCTCACCTAGCGACATGGTGAACTCGCGCTACGGTACCCTGGGTGCTCTGCTGTTCGCACTGAATTGCAACCGCATCGATGTGTGCAGCTTGTTGATGTCATGGGGTGCTGATCCGTTCGCAGAAAACGACACGTCGTTGACGGGGTCGCCAGCCGATATGGCTTGGAGCATGGCGAAGGAGTTCACACCAACAGTGCCATACGCAGCCCCTGTGGATACTGTTTTCCCGCTGCCACGAGATCTCGGACCCCGTCGCTTTTCGAGACTACATCGCCTGGTCGTGGGTTTGGATTATGGGGATTTAGATGAAACGCTCAGAGTCTCTCCAAAATCAGTGCTGGGTACCGCAGATCGCGAAGGCCGTTCCGCGACCCATTGGGCGGCATGGATGGGCGACGCCGTGGTGTTGCGGAAGCTTCTCAATGCCGGGGCCGACCCAAATTTCGCAGATGGGGGAGGTCGCGCACCGATGCATTTCTCGGCCATGACTTGCACGGCGGAATGCACCAGGCTGCTTGTTGAGAGTGGAGCAGATAAATGCAAGCCAGACCATCAGAACGAAACTCCGTTACATACAGCTTGCTCGACGGCACGAGTTGAGAATATTAGGTACATGCTCAGTATCGGGGCGCCGGTCGACGCAGTCGACGTTGCCATGACGACGCCATTAATGTCTGCTGTTCTCGCAGGAGGGATGGAAGCCGTCGGACTCCTTTTGGACCATGGCGTGGATGTCGAAGCAAAAGACGAGCGAGGCGAAACAGCATTGACACTTGCAGTCTGGACAAACACACATGGGATCCTTCGAATGCTTCTGAAAGTCGGCGCACAAGTAGATATCGTCACGAACAGTGGTAGAACAGTTCTGCACACGGTGGCACAGAGTGGGACTTTACCTGTGATGGAAGCGTTGTTGGAGCGAAGAACGCTGCTTATCAATCCGGAAGAGCGGGATGCAGCGGGTTTGACAGCGTTAGAGAGATTCCGAAAGCGAACGGGCGTTTCTCTAGAGCTAACAGAAGCGTTCTCTGCTTTGTGGTTGAGATGTTGTTGCACTAGTGATACCAAGGGTAAGTTATTTCAGGACCCTCCAGACACTAAGGCGAAGATGAACGATGCTGTAGTTGAGGTCTTTGAGGAGAGCGAGAGCGAGAGTGGCAGTGACGAATTTGAGGCTGCTGTGGAGTATATCTAAGTCAGCGGCAAGTTGCCAGCTGAGGGGTATTCTTACGATATGTTGAAGTTCGGTGTTTTGCTGTTTCTATGAAAGCCACAGTATCTGGCATAAATGCTCTGATCTCGAATCTTTCCATATAACCACAGTACAATAAAGACAGCTGTATGGTTGGCATTCTCCTAGCCGTCATGTGTTGACTTCTCTAAGTTGCCCCCTTTCCCAAAATGCAATGACACTGGCCGCTACTTCTTCACTCTTTGTAATAGGTATCTCGTGGCCTCCATCAAGTAAAAGCAGCTCCATTCCATCTTTTCCAAGTGCTTCAGCCGTATCTTCCACCACTTCATCTTTCGGAAGAATAGAGTCCGATTGACCCATGACAAGAAGAACCTTATCAAACTTATGGGAGTTGGATCGTTCGAAGGCGTTCGCTCTTCTCTCTGCAAGTATCGCGCCTAAAATCCTCCAGTCGTGTTGCTGATTAAAGATTGGAGCGTGCCGCATGCTTTGCATATACGCGTGCACGAATCCGCGATGATGTGCCAAATTCCATGCTAAAACCGAGGCTACAGTGATGTCCGGGCGTTCTGTGGAAAGCACGGCATTGTCATATTCAACCCCACCGCTGGCGTCGCTGTCGCCCTTTCCCCATTTCGAATTCGACGGCCTCAATTCTGCTTCCGGTTCGGCGGTTTCGCTGGCGTCCGTGGCTTGTGGTTGCAGTCGACGCTTCACAATACAGGCCCTCAGCCATTGCGGAAGTACGTTTCGTGTGTATAGCAGTGCAAATTTCCAGTTGACATGCGAGGAGCGGAGGAGCCCACTTCCACATATCAGTGTGAGAGAACGTACTAAATGCGGGAAATAGCGTGTGAAAGAGACAGCGACACCACCACCCATGGAGTATCCTATCAAATGGAAGCCAGCGGGCCCGATCCATGGAAGCTGTGATGAAGCGAGAGTGAGGAGCATCTGTGAGATATAGAGACGTGAGTCAAATGGAATGTCGGATGGGCCATCGGAATACCCCCGGCCAAAGAAATCTGTTTTTGTCAGTCGAAGAATGACGGCCAATAAATGCTGTTTTGTTTGGGATATGATTGCCTCGAGAGTCTCTTACAAGTCCGTGCCCGGGATGAGACTGGCGGATAAGAGTTGGGTGTTCATTCATGAGAGACCGAAAACATGGTACCGGATACTCACCGAATAGCATGACTCTGTAGCCCTTATCCGTAAGTTTCTTTGCCAACTGCCCCAGCGCAATCGCCGGCGTACCCACGCCGTGCAGAAGCAATACCTTTTCTCCGGCCTCGGGACCCCATTCGAAAACGCGCATCACACCATACGGCGACTCTACATAACGGCCGCCGGGTAAAAGATCCGGGGTGTAGGTCAGTGTCGCCACATTGTCGAATCCCAGATAAGGAAGTAAAGTTGAGCGGGGCGATGGCAATATGTTCGTGTTTTTGCTCGGTCCGTCTCTCTGCAGGACGCGCTGAAAGTATGGCCCGCAAAGATACAAAGAGCCTGCCACAAGGCAAGCTGCAATGACTCTTTTGCGGCGTTGAAATATCTCGTCAAGTGGGATCATTCTCGTGCGCTGAGTGCAGAAGTTAGAGTCGAGAGGTTTTGAGGTTGTAATTCTCAGCCTAGCTTTTCTTGAAGCCTGTTTGACCCCACCTGCGCGATACGGATTGCTGCATGCTTCCAGATCTCAGCGGAATTGATTGGCTGAAAACCAGCAACCGCATCAGCATCTTGGGGGAACTCGGAATAAGACGCCGCAAGCGCCAGGCAGACTCACAGGCTTAAAGTCGGTATCTAAGTCGTTTGAGAGCTGTTGGCGTATACGAGAGAGGAAGGTCGGTTGATCGATCTGATGATGGCTTTCCCCATGATCTCGCGCATTTGGGCACGACATGTCAAGCGGACCCCCTTTGACTAACCCCAGTAGGCAGTTTTGAGTGCAATACTGTCCACTCTGTCCAGTCTGTCCAGTCTGTCCAGTCAGTCCACTGCGGGAACTCTGGGTGGCGCGTGTGCGAGGTAGGCGCTGGGATGAAGGTCGCCGTCGGCTCGGAGTATCGGAGTTGGGTTCTTCGTCGCTAGCTGCGTGCTGATCCTGTGGCGGCGCGCAGCCTGAGGAGCTGATCGGGGTACGCCTCGGCCGGAGCTGGATAGGTGACATGCGAAGGAGGAACCGGTCGTGCCGAGGCGGGCGGTACTCTGATGACGGTACATCTTCGTCAGAGATATCTGTGGCACAAGGCCCGTGCATGGAAGCTGCACCAACGTAATATAGGGGTTCGTATTGCCGGAGGATATTATCGTACAGCGCGAAAAGTGAGCTCAGGTAGTGTCACGTGGCGCGCAGTTCGGAAGTTGAGTGCTCTGATTTCTACACAAGCTAAGTATCTAGCTATTTATACAGAGAGAGTCCCGGGCACAGACCGCCTAGGGACCAGGCTTGATCAAACGTTTCCCCATTTCCTAAGTTTCACCATACTAACCGTTGCTTTTAGGGAAACTCCTCATCAAACGGAGTCCTGAAGCGTTCTGTTACACAGACAGCCGTGACAGGTAGTTTGGTGTTGATTATTGCCACTGAAAACGATGAGAGGCATGCCCCACGCGCGTGTAGGCACTGTATACATGAAAGGGCGGTTCCCCTGCGCCGTCGAACTACCGGATTGATCGTCGGGTCATACTGTTGCCCATAGTAATTAGATGGTGCCTGGTTCTGTGAGGGCGCTGCTATACTGGCTGGCCATTCACTCGGTGAGGGGGTGTATACGCCCTGAGTTGTGTGAGGGCCCTGAAAAACAGGCGTCAAAACAGGCGCAAAAACAGGCGCAAAAACAGGCGCAAAAACAGGCGCAAAAACAGGCGTTTGGGGGCCCTAATATACACCCTGTGTTGAAGCCAACCGTTTTCCTATTTGGGGTAGTTGTATAGGCCCTGCTGTGGTTGTAGGGGGCGAGGAGACGGGTGCGTGCCCTCGCGCCACGCACAACCCTATTTCCAGCACCTGCGATATGATTTGTATGTGTTTCGCTGCGCGCGTATATCGGTAACCCCGGCGGGGGATTAAGTGAGGCGGGTAGGCTGGTACTGGGGTGGTTCTCGTCGAGTTGCTCTGCGAGAGTAAGCTCGCGTCGGTTGCTACGAGGGCCGCTGCCCTTCTGATGGCTCTGAGTAGTCGTCCTACGCGTCCTAATAGTATGAGCTTCATGTAGGCGTGACGCAATAGCTATTATAGGAGCCTGCGACCTATTAGTCTATTAGTGTGGGTTGAAATCTATTGCTTGTAGAGGTAGAGACCGCTCCTCGCGCTCGATACGAGTATAAAGACACGGTCAGCCGACTGTATGAGGTCCTTGTAGAAGACATCTAGCCTATCGAACAGTCGTCGCGCGACGGGCTGATGCCGCGGCGAGGCGATGCCGCGTCGAGGCGATGACGCGCCCGCACCAGCCCGGCTGCCCCGGCGGCTGCCGACATGACTACCTAGCGGGCTGAAGGTATTGTGTTGGCCTAAGTATAATACCCTCCTCGACTCGCTGGCGCTTCTCGGGGCTGGGTTGGCGGCGTCCGGCCATGGGCGCGGAGCTGGCGTATTTGGGCTTCGGCGGCCGGACGTGTTCGAGATGCGCGTCGGCGGGGGGTGATAGAGGACGCCGCCTAATCTAGGAGGCGGTGCGCCATGTCTTCGCGGCGAGGAGAGATAGGGAAAGAGGCGGCGACGTAGCTATAGTGGTGAGGTGTGTCGTCGCGTGAAGTGTTGTCGAGTATTTTACAGTTCGATTGTTAGCGTCTGGCGCCAGTCGCTTACGAATTCGCCTTTAGCTTCAACATGACCAATTCCGTCTAGCCTATACCAGCTATTGTAATTTTCCACCCGCGTCGTTTTGTAGTAGGTTGGCTTGAGACTGATCAGGCAACCTTGTGTGTGGGGGAAAGTGAAGCGCTGGCGTTGGTGTTGTCGATGGAGAGCAGCAGATGCATTAAGCTAGACCATGGGGTTTCCGCGCACCGCTGACGTTGAGAGTATCAAGCGTGCGATTGATCAGGCAGCTGCTAAATCAGCCCCTACACCTGCACCTATTGAATCAAACGCTGCGCAAACTAGTGATAGGGCAGCTGATATCCCTAGCTTCCAGTCTATGCGTATAGATTGGCAATTATAATAGAGCGCTGTTGATTCTGGCGTCTTTTCTGGCGACAGCCTTGTTTTGGTGGGGTGCGCGGAAACCAGGGGTGCGCGGAAACCATGTACGGTAGCTTACCGGGAAACTTTGGCGCCTTACGTAATCCGGGAGGCTTGTATAAGCTTGGCTTCCTCAGAACCTCAGCTCTTCGCGAGGTTAATACCACTCCTCTCTAGTTCCCTCCTACCCGCATCTTTCATTCCATACTTTTTACGCCCTTTCCATGGTCACCAGCCTTACGATCGCCCACACGGCTTCTATGGACCATCATGCTCCCCCGAGTAGACCTACTATGTCGTACGGCGTCATGACGCCTGAAGGGGCAGAGCTTCTGGCAATGGGCGCGTCTGGCGCGATCTTTGCCTATCCCAACAGACCACACGAAGTGTCCAAACTCCCTTATCGCGCACAGTCTTCCATAGACAACGTCGAGATCGAGAAACGCATCTACCGTCGGCTGGGCACCCATCCGAATATCATCCGTTGCCTTCGCATCGACGAAGATGCTATACATCTCGAGCGAGCAGAACACGGCTCCATCCGACAGTACTATAGAGAGGGCGGCACTGCGACCCTCCAAGAGCGCATCAAGTGGTCCCGAGACTTGGCTAATGTACTACAGTACATACACGATAAGAACGTCAGACATATTGACATCTGCGGCAAGAATATCCTCTTAGATAAGGACCGGAACATTAGAGTTTGCGACTTCGCCGGCTCGGTTATTGATAGTATTAGTCCTACGGTTATCGCTCAAGACGGCTTCCGGCACCCTGATGACGATGCGAACACTACAATTCGAGCGGAGATCCATGCTTTAGGATCGTCTATCTTCGAGCTGATAACCTTCACCTGCCCACATTGGCGCGAGGAGGCTGACGAAGAAGGAAGAGCTGCAGCATTGCTGCAGGAGGGCAAATACCCTGATGTTACTGACGTGGTACTTGGACGTATTATCGCAAAATGCTGGAAGGGGGAGTACACATCTGCAAAGGAAGTTGTAGATGATATTAACGATGAGGTAAGAACTATATTATTGTTTTTTAACACACAGGGGTATAAAGCTAAAATCCAAAAATTACACAAACAGGTACAGCCCTCTACCCGA